>CAUYRH010074432.1:0-89196 GCA_963574655.1 Perodicticus potto
CTTGGGAGGCAGAGGCAGGAGACTCGCTTGAGCCCAGGAATTGGAGGTTGCTGTGAGCTATGATGCTACGGCACTCTATCCAGGGTGACAGCTTGAGGCTCTGTCTCAAAAAAAAAAAATGATGTTGCCATTTTTCAAAGGAAGAAACCTGAGGTTCAGAGGAAGCTCAGATAGGTCTAAGGTCATACAGAGCATGTGGTTTCCTGCCAGACAGGGTAAAGTCCTCCCAGATCATCCCTGCCCAGAGTATCAGCAGGTGGGCGGGGCTGAGCTCTTTGAACTCCTTCCGCCCTGTCAGTTAGATTAGGGAAGCTGGCTTGCCTGCCCTTCGGAGATGAAACTTGTCCCCTCCCCCTTTCTAAATGCCTTATCAGCCCTTGTTGCTAGCTCACTACCCTGTGTTGCTGACTTCCTAGCCATTTCCTTTTTACTCAATCTTCCTCGGGGTTTAGGATCCTTTAAATCCTCTTTTTGAATTTTGACCCCTTTGCATCTTTTCACAAATACTTTGTCTTAGAGATCAATAAAAGGTTTCTGAGGAGTCAGAGAGTTTCTGCATTGTCTCAATTTGCCATTTGACGCTAGTCAATGGACGCCTCTGCAGGCTACTCAAGAGTTTATACATTAAGTTCATGTAAAGTCTCGTTATTTCCCCAGCGTCATCTCCCCTGTTGACCCCCAACCCAGGTCGGGGTCCACAGGGAACCTGGCAGTCCCCTGCCTCCTTACCCCCAGCCCTCTGGCTGTGTCCCGCCCATCCCTACTCTAAGAGGCCTCTGATGAGAGCATTCAGTGGTGGACACCTCTTCGCAGACCTTAGAAACACTGATTTGTGGGCCTGAGATCCTGCAACACGAACATGCAAAGATTTTTCCCTCCCTTGAGGAGCGGAGGAGATTCATAGCTTCCGAATATTGACTTTGCTTTTAACCAAGTTGAACGAGAGCAGCGAGTGTCACTTCCAGGAAGAAAGATGATGTCTCTGCAGCAGGGGACGGATGAGAGCCCCAAAGATTTGCAACTTCCCTGGTAAAGATTTCTTCTTGTTCAGAAATCACATCGGGAGCTTGAAAAAAAATGGATGCACTGGAGAATGTGAAACTCAGAGTTTCCAGGGCCTTGAAGGAACTGGGATTTAATATCATTCTGGCCCCACCATTTGTCCCCCCGAGGAAGGCAGTCAGACCTGCTCTCACACCAGGAGTATGCACTTTATTTAAGTCTCCAAACAGCTCTGGGCCCCAGAAGCCACCAGTCTCTTCTGAGGATTAAGTAAATGGATTCAGGCAAAGAGCTCAAAACAGCGCCCAGCACAGAGAAGGCTCAAAGAAAACGCATCCGTGTATGATTACAGCTCGCCGTATGCACAGAATATGTAGGTAGTGCAATATTTGAGTTCAGCAGAGGGACCGAATGGGGAACAAAGCTCTTTGCTGTCCGTCTGGTCTATCAGTGTCCTGAACCTTGTAGCTCATTGCATTTAAAAAGAAAAACAACGACTAACCCAAGCAAAGGAAAGCCGGGCCAAGAGATGAAGGCCTCTGCGTCCCAGCAGGTTCCAGGAAGATAACACCCCCAGGTGGAGCAGTGGTGCCAGTGCCTCCGATTTCACAAGCCAGCTGTTCCTCCGGCTGTGGAATGCCATGGGGCTCCCATCAGGCCCACAGCCACCACTGGGGCTGGTGATGTGTCTAAACATCATGGGGATGTGACGGGCATGTACACGGGGAACCAAGGGTCTGGTGCACTCAGGAAATGTCATTTCTGAGCCTGTGGTGCTTGGTCTGCTTGGGAGAGGCCTGAGCTGAACCTGCCCTGTAAGTTCCAGCCTCCTCTCCTTCCCTGGAAGCGATGTCATCCAGCGGGAGTGGCCACATCCCTCTGCAGGGATCAAAGCCATCATTCTCTTTATTTCCTTGTTCCTGCCTTTTGTCTGCTCTTCGGTCTGGCCCAGAAATGGTCTGGGTGAGAGCAAGGCTGTCCCAGGACATGGGGGCTGAGTGTCTACTTCAGACTTTTGCACCGCAGACCCCTTATTGCATATCTGTGCCAGGTGCCAGGCTGGGAGACCCTCCTTCTGCATCAAAGGTTCTCAGCAGGAGGTCACAGAGCAATGACAAATGTCATTAGAAAGACCTTCATGAAGCACTAAGTTATGTGCCACGCACCAATGGGCAGTCCCTCTTGATTGTCCCCATAACCCTATGCGATGACTTTATTTTAGAGATGAGGAAACTGAGGCTCAGAGAGATAAAGCAATTTGTCCCAAATCATAGTTTGTAAGAAGCAGAGTCAGGCTTTGAACCCAGCTAGGTGTGATTTCATTCTCAACCACTTCACTGCCTTCCACATGCTTTAGAAAGTGGGGGCATACTAGACAGATTCAGTTTTCTTTTAATTAATTTCAGTTTTCTTTTAGGGCCACTCCCTGACTCCCCCCAACACTCCCTTTTTAAAACAGATTCCAGAGTTTTGCCATTTATTGATTTACCTGAAGCTGTGAGAGGAGCTGGAAAACTGCCTTTTTTTTTTTTAGGCAGCTGCAGGGGAGCCCCAGGCCGGGGACCCCACCACCTGCCTCCCTTGCCTAGAGCCCTGGCTTATAGGCCACTGCCTGTCTGTGAGAAGTCAGCTGGGTGCCCTACCAACAGCAGGAGTGATTATCATAAACTCATTTTGTGAAGTATCATTCCCTTCTTTTCAGAGATTGGATTTCGATGTTTAATAAGAGCAGCATTCCCCAGCCTTCCGTCCCCACCTCTAGTTTTTAAGCTTCCTCCCTCTGCAGCAATTTAACCAAGTTATTCATTAACTGCTATGTGCCCAGAAGGTATTTACATCAGCTGCGCATTTGGAAATTCAGCAGTGGTGTGAAATGTGGGTAACAAGCTGATGACCCGCTGACTAGGTGGGATCTAGAAAACTTTCTCCGGCTGGTCCTCACCTCTCCATGACCCTGGTGTGCAGGACAGTGATCAGCTGCCCTGATGTGGCAGCCACATAGTAGGCAGGGAACTGGCAGGAGTGTTGTCTGCTTACTTCTCCCTGTCAGTGGTTCCCCTGTCTTCCCAATAGCAGCCTTCTCACTCCATCCCTCTCTACTTCCTTTTATCCCTCCTTCCTTCTCTCTCCCCTCCTTACTTCTTTTCTCCCACCCTCCCTCCATCCATTCATTTATCCATCCATCCGTCCGTCCATCCATCCATCCATCCATTCATCTATTCATCCATCCATCCATCTATTTATACATCCATCCATCCATCTATCTGTCCATCCATCCATCCATCCATCCATCCATCCATCCATCCATCCATCCATCCATCTATTTATCCATCCATCCATTTATCCATCCATCCATCCATCCATCCATCCATCCATCCATCCATCCATCCATCCATTCATCTATTCATCCATCCATCCATCTATTTATCCATCCATCCATCCATCTATCTGTCCATCCATCCATTTATCCATCCATCCATCCATCCATCCATCTATCCATCTATTTATCCATCCATCCATCCATCCTTCTATCCATCCATCTATTTATCCATCTTTCTATCCATCTATCCATCCATCCTCATCCATCTTCATTCATTCATTCTTTCATTCATTTATTTAATGACAACCTACCTAGTACTGTTCTAATTGTCCTGTTTTCCAAAGCACTTATCGCCTTTGAACATGTCAAAACAATTATCTGTCTACCTACTGTCATTATTTATTGCCCTTCTCTCTCCATCACCATTTCTCCTATCCTATTAGAATAAAAAAAATAAGGCTAAGAATCTTGGTTTTATTTACTGTACACTAGGTGCCACCCACTAGGCACTTGATAAGTATTCATTGAACGAGTAAGCGAACGTGCATATAATACTAAAGAAGACACAAATGTATAGAAATTATGATAAAACTGGAGACTTCAAAATATATAAAGAAATGCCATTGTCTGGGCCTCTTCAGGCAATATTTCCTTCTCTCTGCCTTTAGCGCTGCTTATGGGAGAATGTTTGAGAGCACACAGGCCTGTAGGAAGAATTCAAGCCTTTTAACTGGCATCCTAAGCTCTCTAATTCCACCCCCTGCCTTCTTCTCCTGTCATTCTCTAACAAGTCCCCAGCTGCATACTGGGATGGATGGCTTGCATGTGCCAAACACACTTACAGGTACCTTTATATACCTCAGGCCCTTTGCACATGCTTTTTCTCCTTCAGGAATCTCCTTCACTCTCTTATCCATCTAAAAAACCTTTTGGCCATTATTTGAGATGGGATTCAGATTATACCTCTTCTGGGAAGTCTTCCTTGTCTTTTTTTTCCCCCCCACATTGCGGCAAAATTCAACTCACACTTCACCTGTCTTAACTCCTTCTACTGAAGAATGTTTCAGACAGTAATTTGCTTATTTCTGTCTGTCAGTGTGAAGTGCGGGTAACAAGCAATGAGAGAGAGTTCCTTGGGGCCAGGAGCTGACTTCTTGGCATCTAGGACAGAGTGGTATTTGTGGAATCATTTTAATATTAATTGTTTATGGAATTATTATAATTATAGTGGCTACCTGCTATGCACCAGTTACTGCTCTAAGTGCTTGGCCATCAATGCTCATAATAACTCTGCAAGGCAGGAATTATCATTATTACCCCAGTTTTATAGGCGAGGAGACAGACACAGACATTATGGTCATTAATCCATGGTTATACTGTTAATTAATGGTGGAGCCCGAAACAGAACCTGGGCAAGCTGATGTTTGAACCTCTAAACTGAACATCTCTGTGGCATTGGACGAGTCCTTCAATGTGTCTGGGTCTTGGTTTCCCCATCTGTACAATGAATCACTAGGGAGAGGTAATAGTTTAATAAGAGTTCTTTCAGCAAGGACTCTCTTTGGATCCTCTTCTATCCAGAGACCATGTTCCTGTAATTAGCAGCCTCCTCCTTGCAGAAATGCGGTTGGACCCTATAAGGCTGGGGGAGGAGAGTACTAACAAATTTTTGTTTCTAGAACAGTTTTGGTCATGAAGACTGGGCAGGAAAATGGGTGATAGCTTGACTATATCAGAGAATACTGGACTGTGTTAGATTATATTACCGTTCCACGATTCTTCTTTCCTTCTCTCTTTTCTATGGCTTCTTGCCCTGCATAAAATATATTTTCCCACTGCCTTTGGACTTGGCCTTGGGACTTCCTTTGGACAATGGAATGTGGTTTGAAGTGATTGTGTGATAGATCCCAGATGAGAACTTTAGAGCCTTGGAAAGTACCCGTGAGCACTGTTCATCCTCTGTTCCCTGCCAGAGAGCCTGAGCCCTGGGGTCCTAGAATAAAGGCATGTAGGGCAGCCCTGGCCCCCTCTTAAAGCTCAGAGTCCAGCATGGCCCAGCTTAACCCAGCCAAGATCAACTGAACTGCAGCTGAGCCATAGCCCCGTGAGTATGAACTCTGTACGTGTTTGTGCTACGAGCTCTGTGACTGGGGATGTTTGTTACGCAGGATTAGCATCATGGAAAACCAATCAACATGTAGCCCAAGCCCCAGATCGGTGTGAGGGCAGCACCGTTGTTGGGTTATATTGTCCTGAACTACAGTGAGCTCTAACTTTAAAATCAAAGTAGTGGCCACCCTTGAGCAGACATAATATTCACTCCAAGCCTTGGCAGGCAACATCTCAGGCAGGAGGGCTTTGATTGACCAGACCAAGCAGGGCTACTTCTTTGTTCTTGCTATCATAGGTATTGAAGCTACATTTCCTCTTATAATCAAACATGCCACCAAATGAAGCGTCTGGGTGTCGCCCTGTAGAAGAAAGGGTTTGCGTGGACAAGGCCTGTCCCTACCATTACTTTGGTTTAGTGAATCTAGAGCCGGGGCTGACACGGTTGGATTCAGGGTGCGGAGGAGTCTGGTTTGGACTATTTGAAATATTAAGCAGTGAAGGAAGATGTGTCAGAGGAAAGGTTGATGTGTCCTCTCCTTTCTGCTCCCCATCTGTCACATGGGTGTGGGTGGTTTCGGTGGCGTGTTAAGAGGGAGAGGGAAGTGACAGAGGAGGAACTTGGAAAGTTTGAGTAATTTGGGAGCCTACACAGTCTTTGTGAAAATCTCTCTTTCTGATTCAGGCGTGGTTTGGGCATTACCTAACTCCCCAGATACAGCACATGCCAGTCAATCTTCTGAGATGCTGCCAACCTGGGGCCCTGTGGGGCGCTAGCCAGAGTGGCGCATGGGTCCTGGGGCTCACAACACACATACACCGTCTCACTGGACCCTGTGTGAGGTTCCTTCTGTGGCTGGAATAAATGTCCACATGCGTAGTGCCTTAAAACAACACACATTTATTCTCCTACAGTTCTGAGGGCTCGGAGGTCTGAAATCAGTTTCAAAGGGCTAAAGTCAGGAGTTGGCAGGTCCAGTTCCTCTGGAGGCCCTGAGGGAGAATTGATTTCCTTCCCTCTTCTAGTTTCTAGAAGCATCTGCAGTCCTTGGCTCTAACCCCTTCCTGTCATCACTCCAGCCTTTTGGTTTCATCATACAATCTATGGTTGCCTTTCTTCACCCTCCTGCCTACAAGGACCCCTGTGATCACAGCCGGCCTATGCTGAGAACCCATCTCCTCATTTCAAAATCTGCAAGGTCCTTTTTACTGTGTTAGGTTAGGAGGCTGTTATTCTGCTAACCAAAGACCCTGACATTCCCTCCCTGGGAGAGGACACAGGTATTATTTATTCTTCAGTTATTCCAATTGTACGGTTGCAGAAACTGACACCACTAGATGGGAGATTCATGTCTGGAACCCAGACTTCTGCCTCCTGCTTTTATACTAATACATTTATTATTATTATTATTTTGAGACAGAGTCTCACTATGTCACCCTCGGTGCTGTGGCATCATAGCTCATAGCAACTTCAAACTCTTGGGCTTAAGCAAGTCTCTTGCCTCAGCCTCCCAAGTAGCTGGGACTACAGGCGCCCGCCACAACGCCCGGCTATTTTTGTGGCAGTTGTCATTGTTGCTTAGCTAGCCCAGGTTGGATTCAAACCCGCCATGCACTATTACTCTGATGTTACAGAGGAAAACATTGAGGTTTAGGGAATTTGGGAAACTTGCCAGAGTTTACTTGGCCAGAGTTGGGATTCGAACCCAGATCCTTCAGTAGCACCATGTGTAGCGGGTGCTGTTGGTGTCCCACCCCTGTCCAGTTTACCAGGCCACAGTGCCCACTCCCAGCTGTTGTGCATATTGGCTGTAAGCCCCTCTCAGCTGTGCCCCTCTCCTGAGAATTTCCCTTGGTCCCCAACAGCTACTTCACCAGGAAATTCCTGGAAGCTTATACCCTCCCCTCCAAGGGTAGCCCCAGAAATACCAAGTGATGTTGGGTGTAGACGCACATCAAGGGTAGGCAGGTCTTTTGTGCCATTTGCTCTCCAGACCTCCCTGTGGGATCAGGTAGAGGCTGGGCTTCAGGAGACCCCACATCTCCATTTAGCCTTCTCCCCTTCCTCGGTCCTATTTTGCCCTCTCCTACGTTTCTCCGCGCCCACCTTCAATCGATCAGTTGCTTACGTGGGAATTCCCACCTCAGGCTCTTCTCTGGAACTTGTGAACATCTCTCACCATCTCCCAGCTTCCATCCTGGATGCTGCCAGTGACCTGCAGAAGAAGCTGGCGTGCTTCACTGTGGAGCTGCATTGCACCCAGCACGGGGTCTGGGGCCACTGACAAAGGAGATATGGCAGGACCTAGGCTTCCTGTGGGCCCAGCTGCTGCCCTGCCCGACAACCCCGTGTGAGGATTGCTGCTGTCCTGACCCTAACCAGACCTTCTGAGTGCAGACATGACTGCTGCTGTACTTGACTTCTGCCCTCCAAATCCCAAGCAAATTTCTCTGCTGCCAGCCTAACTCAGAAGCAGAAGGGGAAAGGAATTCTGGAAAATGTAGTTCCTGCTTAGTAAGGTTGACCTGTGCAAAACTACCATACTACCATAGTCAACTTGGCATCTGCACACATTGTTAAAACCACAGTCAACTTCCAAGTTAAGAACATTAACATGACAAGGTCATGTTTACTCCTACCACCTACCACCACGCAACTATTCCTTATAAAGCTGAAAACACACTACACCACCCTTTATCCTAAACAAGGATACAAAGTCCCTTTGCCCACTTTTGTGCGAATTTCATTCCTTTTCTAGCTGAGTCACACTCCTTAGACATCTTATTCTTGAAATACTGAATTATAGGGTTAGCTGCAGTTAACAAATCCTGTGTTAGATGACAGGAAAATGAGGGGTGGGAAAGAATCAATGAACATATGCACAAAAATTTTCATAACAAAATAAGGAAGAAATACTCATCTCTATTACCTTCCTCTTTAGCTGGTCACATGATTGTAGTTGGTGTTTACAATGTCCTACCATTTCTTGTGCCAGTTGCCCTCAGTGAGAACCTTGGCCTGTTAAGGCTCCTTGCCTGTTGGGGTGACTCAAACCTTCATTATTTCAGGGTCTGGGTCATTGGCTGTTCTGTCTCTCATGGGTGGTTGTGGTTTCCATTGACTTCATTACAGGACATGGGAATACTGTGATAGTGAAACACGGGCTGTTGCTGCATTTCAAGAGGTGCCTCAGGGGATATCTTGAATTCAAGGCACCTTCCTTTAACCCTATTGTATAGTGGCAACGTATAGTTCTCCTTGGTTTTCAGAATTAATCATTATAGCTGTTATGGAGACCCCTTTCTAGTCCTTGATGCACTGGCTTGGGAGTCCAGTGTTTTTAGAGAGCATCTCAACTCCAGTGTAATGGGACCATTGTTATATCCCATGCTGGAAGCATTCTTTCTTCAAACAAAAAAAAAGGTGGGGACAGAAAGCAAAAATTTAGCTAGAAGATCAGATAGGATAATAGAGAGAAGGGCCACGTCCATTTCCTCTCCTGGTTCCCAGATCTGGCAATCGTGGCTGGGGGACAAGTGGCACCATATATTGATTGCTGATTTCAAAGCATAGACTACATCTTGGAAGACACTGCCCCAGCCCTGAAAAGAGTAACCACAAGGCTGTTGTTACAGCTGAATCTTCAAAGGGATATTCCTGGGCCAGCTGCTTCAAGGTCATGGAGCACATGGTAAGACCAGTGAATTCCCCAAACACGGGTTGTGGCTGCATTTCAATTGCGATGAAGATTTCATTAGTCAGAGGCAAAGCTGTGCGGGATGATGCGATGGTGAATGTCAGTGGTTTTGGCAGAAGCACTCTGAGCAGGGAAGGTATAGCCATACTTGGGCGAGGGTCTGGATGAACAAATGAGAACTTGGAGTCAGCCATACTGGGAGCTCAGTACTGGACTCTGTTGGTGGTCCTCTGCCATTAGAAGTGACAATTGCCAAATTAGTCTTGATGAGTCAAATTCCAAGTTTTTGAGTGCATTCCTGCCTCCCATCCCCTTCCCTGAGGCCATTTTGATCAGGATCCCATTGGGTGGTGATGGCAGTCTTGGGAAAGTGTTTGACTGAAGTCCACTAAAGGGATTAGTTCATCCACCCAGTTATTAAGATCCTCGTCTCCTGAGGTCACTCTTCTGTGAGGACACAGATATTTTCATCCTCTCTACCAATTCAGAGAGTTCTAGTCACATACTTCTCAAGACCTCCTTTCACCCATTTTTCTATTATGTTCCTCCCAAGTGTATGACTATTCAGCCAGCCAATGAGCCACGGCTCATGAATCAATGAGCTGAGGCCATTTCTCCCCCAGGCTAAATGAACAATCAGTCCTCTGCTCACAATGATGATTTTCCTTTACCACTGTCCTAAAGAGTAGGGTTGGGCTGTTGTGGCTGCCCCTTTGGAGTGCCAGCATATTCTGCCGAACCATCTGTCAACCGGAACCATGTTTTTTCTTCTCCCGTCTACTTGTTCTACATGAGGCTATGGTTGGGGGAAAAGGGGGAGGAAGTGATTCATGAGCATGGGAGGGGGGCTTGAGAATGTTTGCTTGTGCAGCTGGCTTTTGTCTTCATGACCTGCATGAGCTGGTGTTTTACTTGCTCCTTCTATTTTGTGATGACATTGCTGCCGTGAATGCCCAATTGTTTGGTTTGACTGGTTAAACAGCCCTCCATTCATAATGGGCAGCTCAGAGGACATGGTGGCTTGAGGCCTACAGTCAAGATTTCAACCTCTGTTGATGTCCAGTAGTGATCCAGAAGCCATTTCTCAGATGGAGAACAATTATCTCCAGTGGCACAGATTTCCCTCCAAAATCTTACAGGTCTGTGCTATGAGTCATCCACAGGAGCCTGTCAAAGTCTCCATATAGTGTCCCTGTCGGCCACAGACTGGATCTGCGGGGTCATACAGTGGCAGAGGAGCTGCCCTGGTAGCCCACACCTGCTGGGGATGAATAAGCATGATAAATACACTTCAGCATCTCAGCACCCCTGAGCCTTTGAATGCCAAAGAGAAGCTGGCATTAAGACTTCATTTAGTGTAATCCACCTCTATATTCAGGTTTTAGTCAATCAACCAAGCAAACTGTCAGGGCCTGTCCTAGCTGCTGGAGCTAACACATTGGATCCAGAATCTCTGCTTAATGCACCCATGTCAGTAAATCTGGTCTGACAGAGCACCCTATGGGCCCATTCCCAGAAATACACAGAGAAGGGGAATCCTGGGAAATGTAGTTCCAGTTAACTAAAGATGCTGAAGGCCAAAACATTGCAGGCACATTGCCCTCCTCTCCTGTGCTGACTCTTTCAGCTTGCAAACAAAACAATAAAAAAATAATAATTTTGCAAGCAAAAAAAAAAAAGATTTGTGCATATATTTTGAAGATGGAACCAACAGAATTTGTTGATGGGTTAGAGGCAGAGTGAGAGGAAGAGAGGGTCAAGGATGATGCTGAGCTTTACAGACAGAGCAACCTGATGGCTGGTTATCAAGCGGAACTTCCTGACTGGCGCTGCCACTTACCAGCTAGGACACTTCAGTTACCCTGCATCTCTGGGTCTCAGTTTCCCCAGATGTAAGTTTGAGAGAGTACCAGACCCAGCTTCATGAGGTTATTATGAGGACCTATGTGGTACAGAGTTAAGTACTCGATACGTATCAGCTCTTGGTATTAATATTGTTGTTGATGACATTGGCATAGAACCTAGACCAGAAGTCAGCAAACCACAGTTTGCGTGGCCTGTTTTCGTAAACAATTATCAGAACAGCGCCATGCTCATTTGTTCACGTATTGTCTGTGGATACCGTGGCAGAGCAGAACAATGGCAAGGCCAAAGGCTTTTCCTGTCTGGCTCATTCCGGAGAGTTTTGCCATCCCTGCTCTAGACCAAATTGGTCCTTTCTCAAAGCACATTTCAGTAAAGCTTTCTCATGCTCTTTGGGAGACAGGTGGGAGTGGCCTGTACCAGGCCTGTCTGTACCAGGACAAAGGTGGGGTGCAGTGGGTGGCATTTTGTTTTCCGGCTGTCAAGGTGAAACTCTTCCACCCTGACTCAGAGCTCAATGTGATGCTGGCTATGGGAGGGGAGCCTGGAGGTAGGTGCGCACCCCGCTTCCCTCCCGGTGTGTTGTTTGTGGTAATCACATGTCCATCATAGCGCTCGGCCAACACAACACAGTGGAATTACACGGCTGAGTGGAGGGATTAATAGCTCACAGGGCGTGTGGCCCTGGAGAGTCGGATGTGGATCCGCCAGCGGCTTGGGCATGCACCCCACCTCCCCCTGCCTCCCTGTCACCCTCTCGGGCTCCACAGGAACCTCTCCTGGTGAAGCTGTCCATCTGTGATGCAGGAAGGAGACAGGACAGCGTGGGAAGCATCAAGCTGGGGTCTGATGCACCTGGGCCCCTCACTGGCTGTGTGACCCAGGGCGAATCACCTAGCCTCTCTGATGGAAGATGATTATCACTTATATGCTTGGCCCAAGTGGAAACTCATTTTCTCAGGGACGGCAGTGGCCTTGTCTGACCTCCTGACATCAAGGGCCTAACACGTGGTAGATGCTTAGAAAATATCTATGACATGATTAAGGAGTAGTATGCAAAGCCTGCACCCTGGGGTGCCCAACTACCATCACTATTGATAATAATGATCATTTTGCTGAAAGACAGATTCCCGGAAGCCTTCCTTTTGCCAGCCCGCAGGAGTGGGCATGCATTTTAGGACCTGGGTGAGGGGTACCAGCTGTGAACAGGTGGGGCAGGGCTGCCACTTTGGAGGACGAGGCTGTGGAGATTGTGGATGCGTTTGGATTCCCGCTGGAAGGCCAGTGAGAGAGCAAAAGCATGGGCAGCTCTGACACATAGAGACAGGTGATAGATGAAAAGACCGACAGAAAGATAGATTGACAGATAAATAAATAGAAGACGGAAGCAAAGGTAGACAGGCAGGTTGCCAGGCAGGCAGATAAATAGATAGATAAGTGATGGCGGGTGTCCTCTGCACCCGGCCCCTCCTCCTTCTTCCCTGCCTCCCTCCGCTGTCAGGCAATCACAGTAAGACCGAAGAGGAGCCCCAGTGCTGGCTCAGCGACTTCAGGAAAATTCTGGGGACAGTTCCCTGTGTCTGCCTTTATGGGCGAGAGCTAGAGATGCAGACCAAAGGGTGGGTTTGGACAAAAGGAGGCTGGAGAGAGCCCTGATGGGAGGCAGGAACCGTGGAGTTGAGCCTCAGCTGTCCACTTTCGGACCATGTGACCTTGAGCAAACCTGTGCTTCTCTGGGCTTCAGTTTCATCCCCAGCCATTGGAGCCGCTGCAGAGGTCATCAGAGGTGCCGTGTGGCTGCCAGCAGTGCTGATTATGCAGACCCTTATCTGAGACTTGGCTGGGGGAGCTGAGTGACAGAATGCAAAGCAGCAGTGACGCGGACCCTGTTGGCATAGCTTGTCCACCTGTGATGCTGTGTTGGCTGGCTGGGGTAAGAGCTCAGCTGGAGGCTGGGAGGGTGAGGCGTCACAGATCGTCCAAATGCCCATTATCAGCAGCAGGTGTGAGGGTGCTCAGTTCCCTGGCAGCAGAGCCACCACAGGCCTGGCCGTGCCACTGGGAGCAGAGCGCCCTTCACTGCACTCCAATCTCACCATCGCCCTGCAAGGTCATCTTGACATCTGGAGGTGGGACTAGCGATGCAATTTGTAGACTGCTTGTACATAATAAAACATGGGGCTTCTTGTTAAAAAATTAAGTTTGGCTGGGTGCAGTGGCTCATACCTATAATCCCTGCACTTTGGGAGGCTAAAGCTGGAAGAACACTTGAGCTCAGGAGTTCAAGACCAGCCTGAGAGAGATCAAGACCCTGTCTCAACAAAAGACAGAAGAATTAACCACGCGTGGTGATGAGCACCTGTAGTCCCAGACACAGGGGATGCTGAGGTAGGAGGTTCGCTTGAGCCCAAGAGTTCAAGGTTACAGTGATGATGTCATTGGCATTATCCCCAGGCAAAAGAGCAAGAGCCTGTCTCAAAATAAATAAATTAATTAATTAATAAATAAATTTTAAGATGGCAGCAGCAGGGCAGCAAAACAAGCCTATCGTGTCCAGCCTCCCTTATCTCAGGATACACAGTCCCCTGACCAGTGTGGTCAGGGTAAGGACAGGGGATGCTGAGCTATACTTTCCTTCCCTTATACTTCATTCTACCACTAATCATGCCTGAGACTTTGAATAGCTCACTTCATCTCTGTGCCTCGATTTCCTCATCTGTAAAATGGAGTAATATTAGCACCTACCTACTGTGGGTTTTGCGTCAATTAAATGAATGAAAACAAATAAAATGTGGTCACTCTGCCCGTCACAGGCACGTAATAAGCATCAGCTATTGTTAGCATCCTGTTGACCAAAAGACGGAGCTAGTAAGAATGTGGAGCTGGGACCAGGGCTGTCCACATCCAAAGCTGTCCCCTAGGACAGATTCTGAAGTTAGCCCTTCCCAGGCTCTGAGGCCCAGGAATGCGTAGGAGTTTACTTTTTTCCCAGAGCTGTCCCTTTAAGAGCCTGACACTGGCTATGAGCCCCATCTGCCTTGAGTTGCCTGGGGCCTGTGTCTGGTGTCCTTGTCTTCCTTCCTCATCAGGGAGCCCTGGAGAGGGGAGAGTTAGGGACAGGTGAGGGTTAGCAAGGGCGACCGTAGGGAGATGGGTGAATGGAGCAGGGACGCAGGGAAACAGGGCAGGTGCATAGCCAACCCAATCCTCCCTCTTTGCACTCAGGGGACTTTGATCCAGCTTTATAATGAGATTAAGAAACATAAGATGGGCACAGATTAAGGCTTAAGAAAAAAGACCGAAGAGCAAACTTGGTCAAATATTACACGTGTTGACATGGTAGGCAGACCAGCCTTGGGTAGGAGCTTAAGGAGGAGATGCTGAGATTTGAGCTGATCAGGGAGGACTTCCCGGAGGAGTTTTGGCTTCTGCAGCGAGTATGAGGCTGGCAGCTTGTGCGTTGCTGTGCAGCCCTCTCCCATCTCAGGGAGAGCATATTGTCATGATATCAGCAGGAACAGAGCCAGGGGGGTCTCAAGGGTCACTCTTTGCATCTATGGGCCCATAGACCTGAGTGGGTTGACTCAGTGGGCATGAACAGGGTTGGGGGGGAAGGCTGGCAGACGGCTCCTCAGGGCGGGGGGCCGGTGTTGGCTTTTACTGTGAGTGATAGAAGGTCTTTGCAGGGTTTGAGGCAGGAAAATGACTTGATTTGATTTTTGCTTTAAGAAGATCAATCACTCCGGTGATTGGGTAGAGGATGTGGGGTAAGGAGCCGGAGTGGAGGCTGACAGACCACTTAGAAGGTTGTCAGCATTATCTAGGCAGGAAGGGAGCGTGGCTTGGCCCGGCGGGGCGGGAGTTGGAAAGAAATAAACTTATTGGGATGTATTTGAGATGGAGACGTCTCAAGAATGTTCCTCTGTGCTGTCTTGGAGAGTGGTAGATCTTATCTCTGAAATGAAAGATTTTATGCAGTTTGAGGAGAGAAAGTAGGGGTGGAGGAGAAGAGAAAACCAATGTGGTAGAAAAATGAGATAGACGTGGGGTGGGGCATGGAATGGGAAAGACAGAGCTGGAAAGAGTGAGGAAGAAAGATGGAGGGTGCTCGTGAGGGATGGAAGGGGAGGCAGGCAGAGACGGGGCTGAGAGGAAGGTGGAGGTGGAGCAGAGACAGAGGTGGGGCGGGGGAGGGGGAAACAGTGGGCACGGTTAGGGTCAGGGTCAGGGTCATGGTCAGGGCTGATTGAAGCTAGAGATGCCAGCAGGACCCAGAGAGGGAGGCAAAGTCCTCAGGGCAGTGACAATCAGTAACCATGGCCCCCTTCCCCGGCAAGCCCAGAGCCCAGGTGAGTGGGCAGCTACCAGAACTCAGCCAGTGATGGAGGAGCTGCAGGATGGGAGATGAAGTAGCAGGGAGCTCAGAACAGGCCTCGTGGAAGGACAGGGTAGGGACAGACTGGGGGATGCATCCTGCACCCCTTCTCCTCTGGGCTCTGAACTGCCAGTGCGTCCTGGGCCAACTGAAGCCAGGGCTAGGAGCCTTGAGATGCACCTGACAGCCAGGCAGAGAAGGGCAGGGCAGAGGTCTGGAAGCACTTCCCAGTAAGGGAAGATGAGGCAGGGAGACCAGCGTAACTATAGCAAGAGGGGCTGGAAGAGGAGGAGGTTAGGAAGCAGAGACAGAAAGGGGAAATGCAGACCCAGGGCGATGGAGCCTGAGGTTTAGGAAAGAAAAGAACCATTGACTGAGGACATTACCCATGTTGATTGGCCCCAGGTTTCCTTGGACTCATAGGACTGGGGCCATGGATAAAACCTTCCTGTTCCTATAGATGGGGTCTAGCAACCAAGCTAGAGCCTTGGGTTGCACCAGACTCTGATCTCCCTGCACAGCAGGGTTTGGTCCCTTCCCTCACATCGACACGTGCTGGAGAGTTGAAATGAGATGGGTGGTGCCTGTGGCTCAAAGGAGTAGGGCTCCAGCCCCATATGCTGGAGGTGGCGAGTTCAAACCCATCCCCAGCCAAAAAAAAAAAAGAAAGAAAGAAAGAAATGAGATGGCCCTGCTTTTTTGGTTGTAATGTAGTTAATTGCAATCATCCCTGCATGGTCTTGCCATTCTTTTGGAAGCCAGGGATGCTCTGCAGATGATCATTTGCCCTCTGGGCATTTCAATGCCAGGGGCTGCTGGACCTCCTGCTACTCTGTCTGGACTGCGTTACACCCGGGGGCCAGCATGGGGCCTAGGTGCCCCTCAACCAGCTACTGGCTGGTGAGATGGTTCAGGAGGGTCCAGGTTTAGGAAGATGTTGCCCTGGTGATACGGAGTAGTCGGGGTATGAACTTCTAAATTCTGTTGTGCTTGATGACACCCTTCCTCCAGCTTAGGGAGCTTGGAACTCAGTTTGAGGACTTTCAGGAAGACGGAGAGGTGGTGAGAATCCTTGCGGGTCAGTCCACAGAAGACCTGGGTGTGGGTAGCTTGAGGGGCCTGGGGGCTGCTGCTGGCATTTCTTTGGTTTGATTGAAGGCCAGTCTGGGAGGCAGGTGCTCAGAGCATCTCTCTCCTCCCTCCTGCAGCAAGGCAGACCGCAGCCTCCCTCCCTGCACTGACCCAGCCTCAGGGTCAGGAAGGGAAGAGGGGGAGGTTAACATCGGTCAGTTGATAGAGTCTCTGCAGAAACTCCCCCTGCTCCCCCCAGTACAGAGTGGATAAGGGTGGAGACTGATGTCAGGCTGCTTAGGGTTGAACTGGCTCTGCCTCTGATGAGCTGTGTTCCCTTGCGCGAGTCACTTGGGAGTGCTAGATCAGTATTTGCTATTCTTGTGTTCCTTTGTCTGGACTTTCCCCAGACCTGAGAGCTGTGTCCTATTAGGATCCTCGTTTGATAAATGGAGAAAGTGAGGTTCCAGAGGGCCCTGACTCACGCCCAGACTCTTCCTTTTCTGCCACCCACACCTGCAGTTCGGTGTTGCCTAAGCGCAGGGAGCGGAAGGAACCAAGGGTGGTTCTGAAGTTCTCAATAGATCCCGCTTGCTCCCTGAGGTCCCCTTGCTGAGGCAATACCGTGGCACACCCCAAACTCACACTGCCAGCCTGGTCCTTGGTCTCAGGCTGGGCTAGCAGGGGAGGAGAGCATCCCTCCCCCTTGCCTCCGATGTGCTTCACTCAGAGGAAGGTGGAAGGTGGCATAGGTCTCTCCTCACCCTTCCCTGAACCTTGAGATCCCCATCTGGGTAGTTCCTCATTAGGGGAGCCTCTGCCCAGCTCCTCTGACAGGCTGCCTGCCACTTCTTGGCTCAGAGGCCAGGAATCCTGGTGCCCATAGACAGTGGCCAGTGCGGGGGCCACACACAGGCTTTTAGCTTTGATAGCTGGCTTAGCTCTGATGGCCCAGCCTGGGGATGCCTGGGGTCTGAGATCTGTCAGCAAATCTCTCAGACTGTAAAGGTGGAAACTTACAAACGCTGTTTCGTTAGGGTAAGGACGGTGGAGCAGGCCTGCTGAGCTGACTACTGACTTTCATCATCTTAGAGATTTCTTGGTACAATTGCTTCATTTTCTAGATGGGGAAACCGAGGTGTGAAGATCAGAGATGGGCTACTCACTCAAGGCCACACAGCAAACCTTACACGACTAAGCTGGATTTAGAACCCAAACGTTCAGCGCCTATCCAGCCTCGCTGCCCCGCTCCCACCCCCACCATGCTGATGACAGCAGTCAACATTTATTAAGCACTCACTGTGTGCCAGGCACTGTTTCAAATGCTTTGAAAGCATTGACTCATTTTATCTCACCTTGTAGGAAATAGTTAACAGCATCATCCTCATTTTAGACATGGGGAAACTAAGTCACAGAGAATAACTTACCCAAGGTCATTCTGCTTAGACTTGAACTCACACGGCAGGACTCCAGATGTGAACTATCTTACAGCTTCAGAAAATACAACTTCAAGGGAACCGGAGCCCATTGCCCCCAAGTGGTTATTCACTTAGAGTGTAATTGCTTTCACATGCCCCGAAATTCCTTCCATAAACATCTCCTTGACTAAATCTTCTTTGGAGGGCCCCAGGGCCAGAAGTAGACAATTTGAAGTGATTCTATGAAGTGTGATATAGAACAATGATATTAGTGTGTGGGAAAAACCCCACAGCTAAGGGGAAGAGATCAGAGCCAGGAGACTCAGAGGGGACTTTTCCTGGTGACTGCGTGGGACGGGAGGTGAGACAGCAGTTTCTGATGCCTGCATGGTCTCTCTTCTGAGCCTTGGTCTCGTCCTGCCCTTCCCTGGACCTCAAGGTCCCCATCTGTGAAGGGAGGTGTTGATCTAAGGAATTTCCTCTGTACAGGGCTGTCCAGCTCCAATGTTTGAGGATTTGAGCGCCTTCTGGAAGACAGGTCGGCACCAGAATGGCCCTTAAGAATGCTCTTCCCTTTTCACAGGTGTCTGCTTGCAAGTGAGTTTTCCCTCACCCCTCTGAAGATGGACAATTCCTGTCCTAAGGAACCTGTCCCTTAAGAGCCCCCCTCCCCTTCTATCTTCCTTCTTCAAGGATCCTTTTCATATATATATATTTTTAAGGCCAGACAAACTCAGATCATGATTCCAGGTTCAAATTTGCCATTGTGTGTTGGGGCATGCTCAGGCCTGTTGGAGATGCCACCGATGGCTTCATTATGCTGTCACTAAACAACAGGAGCCAGAAAAGGGGAGAGAACATGCTCCTTCTCCCACCCCAACCTAGGACTAGAGGTGAGGAGAGCCCTCCTTCCCTCAAGTCAGGCAGAGCCTTTGAGGGGCAACTAACCCCATACGCTGCAGTGAGAACCCCTCCACCATGTCACCCCACAGCCCTGGTGAGAGTGTCAGCTCCCCCAGGATGGGAGGGATAGGGGAGACCTGATCTGTCTCTGCAGTTCGGCATGTAAACACGGTGCCAGGTGCACCTCTCCCGGGTGTGTGCACGTTCATCTGATTCGCTCCCACTCTCATTCATTTCTCCAAGAACTTGATACTTACTGAGCCCTGCTGTTTCCCCCCTTAGGACGGCGTCTGGCCTTTCTGGAGCTTATGGAGTGGTAGGGAAAGGGCATGGAGTCCAGATTCAGGTTCTCTCAAGGGGGGGGGTTCAAGTCTTGGCTCCTGTACTAACAAGCTTTAAGATTTGAGGGAGGGTGGCGCCTGTGGCTCAAAGGAGTAGGGGACCTGCCCCATATACCAGAGGCGGGTTCAAACTCAGCCTTGTCCAAAAACTAAAAAAAAAAAAAGAAAAGGGAGCTGCTTCTTTCTTCCAATCTTCTGTGTCCTTACCTACAAAGCAGGTGTAACACTGAGCTCCTATAGCAGCTGTGAGCTGTCTATCCAGTACCTGTTTGGTGCCTGGCTTCGTGCGACTGAACACACTATTCTTATGCTGTTGAATAATAAATGGGGGTTTCTTTTCTCCATTCCCTTCCCCCCTGCCTTTGACCTTAACTCTCTGTGTATGGTGACTTTTGCAAGTATGTTTCCCTTTGACTGCATCAGACCAGAGACTGTCAGTGTGTTCCTCTCTCCTACACCAGACCCCCAAAGCAGGGTCTGAGTTTCATCTCTCAGACTAGAGCTCCCTGATAGAGGGAGCCGCTTTCCCACCATTCCCCTGTTGTCCCAGGAATTTGCAAAGCCCGGGAGCTGACCATGGTACTGATCCAGCTAGCCGCCCTCGCTCAAGAAGAGAG
This sequence comes from Perodicticus potto, assembly GCA_963574655.1. Classification (NCBI taxonomy): domain Eukaryota; kingdom Metazoa; phylum Chordata; class Mammalia; order Primates; family Lorisidae; genus Perodicticus; species Perodicticus potto. The sequence goes on from CAUYRH010074432.1 coordinate 19,718, forward strand.
CATTTGTCACCCATAAATATCTCCACACTCTCACGTAGATCCTCCGGCTGCTCCCATTACAAACACTTGTTACCACATGTGAAAAGCTCTTGTAGACTCAGCTTGTAGGAATAGGCCTCGTAGAGGACCTAGAACAGAGAACAAGGTCAGCGTGACCAATCAAACCATGGGTGTTGACTCCTGCTGCCCTCATTTCTCCGATGATGGAGGAGGGTGGGAGACCATGTAAATGGGCAGCTTCAAAATGTCACACACAAAAAGGCAACCATAAGATGATCGTCTACCTGGCCTTCTTGGTTGTTACATGTCTTTCTTCCAGCCTGGCCTATAGGCTGCAGCCAAATCCATTTTCTGGATGTCTTCCTATTCTCTGAGAAAGAATCGCGGTTCATTAAGAGCTAGAAGAAACCTTTGCAATCACAGGGTTCACCTTTCTCATTTTGTAGATGAAAGAATTGAGTCTCAGGGTTGCTAAGACATTCATCCATGGCCGGAGATCCAGTGAGGGTCAGATGAGACCGAGGCCCAGGAGTCCTGCACACGTGTCTTTCATTTGTACGAAGCATAACAATTTTAAAATTGCTTTACAGTAACTTATCACCTTCATTTTCTTAGTTTCTAGAGCAGAGTCTGGCACAGATGTTTATAAACGAAGACATGAGGCCACCAAATTCTCACAATTTTATTAAACAGGCAGAGGTTACATTCCCGTGAGGCTAAATGGGGGTGGCGGTTTGTCTGACCCACAGAGCAAGTGACAGCCCCAGGTCTTCCAACTTCACATGCAATATTCTTTCCAGATGCCTCATCTTCCTCAATGGGCCCCTGGACTCCTGAGTAATAGAGAAACTCCTTGGCTTGGTGACTCAAGGCTTTGGGGATGTGGTTCTTGACTTGCATCCCTTCACACTAGATCAGAAGCCTCTGGTCCAGCCAGACCTCACTCCCTGCGCCCCATGGCCATACCTCATGCACCATTGGCTCCCACATGACTTGCTACCTTGTGGCTCACACACAGCTTAGCCCGCTGCTGTTTTACATGCACACGATGTATCTGAGGAATGAGTGCTCGCTCACCCCTCCTGTTTGTGTCTCCCCCCCTCTGTCTCTCCCTAGTCAGACACCACCTCTCCTTCTAAGCCTCCATCAGATCTAGGAAGCTCTCCATGCCCCACCTAGTCCTCCATGGTCTCTCCTCCTTCTAAATTCTCGTGTCATGTCCATACTCACTTGCCAATTCATCGTGTTGGCTGGAGCATTATTTATCCGTTTTCTCTGTCACCCTAACATGTTCATAAGCTCCCAGCCAAGAGGACCCTCGTGTGCCTGGACTCCAACCTTGGAATTGAAAAGTGCCCCAGGCTTGATCAGTAACTGCAGAACTGTAGCAGTCAGGACTGCGGGGCTCAGGGAAGGGGGATGGTTTGTGTAATGTACCACAGGCAGCAGAGAGCAACGCTTAACTCAAATGCCTGCTTTCTGGACTCACAATCTGCAGCCTTTTCTACCGGACTGAATCATGCTGCATCCCAAGCTCACTTTCTCACTGTTTGCCTTCTTCCCAGTCTCACTCCAGGGGCTGGGTTTTGTCAGCTGGCAGGTGACCTCCAAAGTGGGAGTGATTCCCTTCACAGGGACCTAAGAGGTTGGAGTTCTGATCCTGGCTATGCCAGTGCTTCACGGTAGGACCTGGGTGAGTCTCCTCCCCTCTCCAGGCTTTGGCCTCTTCATCTGTGAAATGGGAATAACTGATTACTTCTGTTCTGCCCATTCCCTCCTAAGAGAATAGAATGAGACGTACAAGTAGAATTCTAGACACCCTGAAATACCCCAAATTTGCAGCTTCTCTAAAACCATCCTTGCTTCTAGACTGGCCTCTCTCCTGTGAGTTCTCTGGTCCTGATCACCTTCTGGTCTCAGCCTCTCCCATTCTGCTTTGTGCCCCCAGGTTAGAATCCAGGTCCCTTGTTGTGATTGTCCACCCACTACCGGCCACTGTGTGGGTCTTGCTTCTCCCTCATTGCCCTTTAATCGCCATGAACAACCACAATGAGTCTCTTCGTGTTGTCCTTCCTGTCGGGCTCACTCACATCTTTGAGGAACTTGACCATGATATTTCCTCTACTAAGATGTCTGTGATCACCAAGCTGAGGTTGCAACCTGTGCTATCTCTGCGGATGGCTGCCCTCAACTCCTTCTCTCTGAGCAGTGGAATGTGCACTTGGCTCCTCCCATTTAGAGGTGGGGCGACTCCTCTCCCTTTGAACCTGGTTGGCTTTAGTCACTTGCTCTACCAATAGAATTCTGTGGAAGTCGTGTTCTGGGACTTCCAAGGCCAGGTCATAAAAAAGGGTACATCTGGGCTTCTCAGAATGTTTACCCAGGGGAAGCCAGCTCTCCTGAGCCTGCCATGTTGTGAGGAAGATCAATCTGGATGCCTATGGGGGGAGAGAGATGTGTGGCCATCCCAGAGAGGCCAGATGTGTGAGTGAAAAAACATCTGGGGCGCTGCAGCCATTGGACTACAAGGGTGAATGCTGCCCAGCTGGGCCCAGTTGACCTGCAGAGCTGTGAAAGATAATAATGCATTTGTCTTTTAATCCACTAAGGTGAGGCTGTTTTTTTGGAAATTGGAACAGGTCCCCTGCTATGTGCACCCATAGACCTCTGAGTTGCTCTTATTCAATCCTAACACCCTGGGAGCCCAAGGCAGGTGGGTTGCTTCATCAATCCTAACATTCTGGGAGCCCAAGGTAGGTGAGTTGCTTGAGTTCAGCAGTTTGAGAACAGCCTAAGCAAAAGCAAGACTCTGTCTCTACTAAAAATTGAAAAACTAGCCAGGCATTGTAAAGGGGACCTGTAGTCCCAGGTACTCAGGAGGCTGAAGCAGGAGGAGTGCTTGAGCCTACGAGTTTAAGGTTGCTGTGAGTTATAAAGCCATGGCACTCTACCCAGGGCAACAGAGTGAGACCTTCTTAAAAAAAAATTCATCATTATGTATATGCAGGCAGCAGGGTTGACTCTCCAACCCAGACTCTGCTTTTCTTCCGTAGGTGGCTGCAAGAAAGTGGTTGCCCAGCCAGAGACTACATTCCCCAGCTGCCTTTGCAACTCTCGAGTTCTGGCCAAAGGATTGTGGGCAAAAGTGATGTACACCATGTCCAGCCTTGACCTATGAAAATGTCCTGTGCAGCCTCCATATGTCCAGTTTTTCCCTTGCCTGTCAGTGGATGTAAATTAGGGAGCTGTACAGTGAAGATCAAGGTGGCTCCCCCAGCCTGAGTCCCCGAGTACCCCTTCCCTTACCTATTGATTGGCCTTTACGCAGTAGAGAAATACATTTACACTTTAAGCCACTGAGATAGGAGGGTGGGTGTGGTTCTGCTCCATGCTACCTTAATGATAGGCTGCCCTTGTTAATTGTGCATCCTCACCAGCCAGATCTTAAGCACTGCCAGGCAATGAGAGCCTCTGGCTTGTTTGCTGCCATACCTGAGGCGCTAACCCGATGCCTGGTACATGATGGACATTCAATAAACACCTGCTGAGAGCGCCAGCGAGTGTACAGGCTGTTTATTTACTTTTCTGTGTGTGGGTTGTCTGAGTCACATTTCACCCCCAGGCTAGGCTTTGATGGCGTGGTTGACATGCTCAGCTAGGAGGGAACCTGAAATGCAAACATTGCTTTCCGCCCAGAACCTCCCTGGAGAGGCGAGGAGCTGGGGAGTCCAGCTTCCAAGTTCTCACATTGCTTTGGCTGATTTTAATGATTGGTGTTTTTTAGGTTTTTTTTTTTTTTTTTTAACGTAGGGGAGGGTTAAGCGGGTGGCAGCTTCATTTTCATCGGAAGCTAAAAGGCTCGTTGATTTTTCTGTTTTCCTTTGAATGGGCTCCTTCTCTGCAGACAGCGCCTCGCAGCTGTTAGGACTTCAGATTCCTCCTGCATTGAGGGGCAGAGAAAAGGTATGAAAGACTTCTCGGCTGACACAAAAGAGAGGGGAAAAAAGTGGAATAAAAAGGACAATGTGCTTAATACATAAAACGGTGAAATTTCTGGCACTCACTGTATCATTAATCTGTCTAAAGTGGCTTTGGTCTCTTCTGCTTTAATTAACTTGTAATTATAACATGATGATTTCTGCAGCGGGCAGAATCTGGGATGTGGGCCCTGAAAGCGACTTCAGCTTCTGAGAGACTTCAAAATGCACACAGGGTGCCCGACAGCTGCCTTTCAGAGAGAACACCTCCCACATCTGTGATCACATATGTGTGCACGCACACACACACACACACACACACAGACATGCGTGCCCCGGGCTTCCCGATCACACGTCGCCATGGGATAGTAACTATTTGTTCAGCTAGCTGCATGGACCAGACACTGTATCTGAGTTATGGGTTTTCCTGGCAGCAGCTATCTCGGGGAAAGGCTGGTGGGGAAGGGGAAGATGTCATCTATGCCTGCTATTTCATTCTCTTGACAACCCTAGCAGGTGGATATTATTAGTTCTATTTTCTGGATGAGGACAACTAGAGCACAGAGAGTTCGATTCTCTTGTCTAAGGCTTCCCAGTTAGAAGGGGGCTGCTGTCAATGGACGTGTGAGCCTTGATTCCTCACTCCATCCTGGCCACAGCCTCACTGAGAATGGAGTGTAGTTCCCCACTCTTGACCTTAGCTTTGGCTATGAAACCTGTTTTTGTTGATGGTGTGTTGGTGAAAGTGATAGTGGGTGCGAGTTCTCAGGAGTTGGCCTCCCGGGATCTTGCGTGTTTCCATTTGTTCTCTTGTGCTGTGGCCCTCACTAGAACAGGCTCAGTCTCACCTTCTTATCCCAGGAGAAGGATGAGAGGCATATACAGCAGAGTCACCCTGGAGAGGTCAGCCTAGATCAGCCAGGCCCAGCAGACCCCCAAGTTCATGGCAAAAAGGACTAACCAATATGTTGACGAGTTTGGGGTTCAAAGCCAGGCCCATGGGTCCATCTATCTCTTAGACCTGCTCTCTTTTCTCAATGCCCTAGGACTGGAGGGCTGAGGGCCCTCTAGGCTGTCACCCTGGTGTTTTTCAGTCTTGTAAGGGTGGGAGGGGAGGGACTGAACTCTGGAATCCCTCCCCCATCACCCCTCCATCAACCAGAACTGTTCCATTGGCTGTCTTATCTTGGTCTTCTCTGTAGTACTTCATTGGAAAGATATATTATGCTGCTTAAAAATGTTCAAAAACTACAAATCTCTTCCAACTCCCTCATCCTATGAGTGAAGAAACAGAGGCCCAGGAAGGGCAGCCACTTGGCCAAGGCCACAGCTGGTTAGAGATAGAGCCAAGATTATGGTCCAGGCTTCCCCAAGCCCCATAGACGTCACAATACCTATCAGCAGAGGTAACAATGAGGCAGCAGATTGCAAAACAACAATGTGGTTAATATATAAAACGGGCTCTGAAAAGTCAAGCCCCTACATGTAGCTCAAATGTGAGGGAGATAAGAAAACATTCTCTCTGGGAAGGGAGCCAATATAAGAGAAACTAAGCTGAAGAGTGGAAGATAATCTGAGCTCCTGGACCAAGCTATGCCTGAAGTCCACCCTGGCTTGGACTTAGGAGTTAATTAAGCAAATAAAGTACCCTTGGTCTAGGCCAGCTGGGGTTGAGTTTCCTGTCATGCCTTTTGGCTTTTTAGAAAACAAATTCATGTTTCTCTAGAGGAGGCTAAGATTAAATAATAATCATCTAAATAATGATATCTTTTTCTAGTTATTTCTTCTTAGGGTCACTTCTGTTCACACTTTCAAAATATGGATTCCATGCTCTCTCTTCCAGCTTTGTCCTTTTGCCTTCATCACTCACTCACTCACTCACTCACTCACTCAATACCTACCTCTCTAATCACTCATTTACTCTTTCATGTGTGTATCCGTTCATTCATTTATCCACTTATTCTTCTTGAGCTCCTGGCATGCCCAGACCACGTGCTGGATACTGGGCACAGTCAACAATAAGCCTTGAAGCCAAGCTGAGGTTTCTGGGCCTAGGACCCCAGCTGCACTGTGGGAGGAAAAAAGGGAGGGGGTCCACTCCCACCAGGCCTGTCCAGCCAGATGTTTCTTTAGGGGTGGCCAGCCCAAGCAGAGGTGGGGAGAAGGTAAGAGAACAGGGATGCGGAGACTGATGTTGGGAGTCCTGGAGAGTCACGAGCAAAATTCTGGGCAAATGTCAGTATTTTTGGACAGGAAATAAGTGTTATGCAAATGAATGCAAAACTATGCAAATCATGAACATTCAATTTCAGTCCAAAGCTACTTTTGGTAATAAGTCTACAGTGGGGCTGGTACTAGAGAAGTAGGGGCATTGTATTTCCAGGGGAGGCAGTGCTGTGCTAGGGTATTATACCCCCAGTTAGTCAGTGATAGCTGCTAAAATGGGGAGGTCACGATGGTGCTGGGCAGTGTAGGGTGCAAGGGCAAATAAGAGCCATCTTGACCAGGGTGACGCAAGATGGTTACTGGGGGAGGTAAGATTTAGAGGAAGATACACATTTGAAGCAAACATCAACCACTGAGTAGGGCTAAGGGGTGGGCTAAGGGGTGAGGGCAGGGACACAAAGCTCATTGGATCTGGGGTTTAGGGTGCACGGGCATGGGGTGGAGGGGTGTCTGGAAAGGTACACGAGGCCACAGTTGGCAAGAGTTTGGAAAACACCAATGCCCCCAGAGGCCAGGATTAATGAGCAAAACCAGCTGTTGTTTGCCTCTTAAATACATGGAAATATTCATCACTTCCACAAAGAAACATGCTCTCTTTATTTTCCTGGAATCCCAAGGCCCCTAAGGTCTACCTTTTGTTTGCCAGCTTTTGACAGAGACAGTACAGACAGCAGAAGAGCAGAAGATTGGCGGTGACCAGTGCTCAAGCTCAGCCTGGGAGACTAGGCATTAGTGGCGAGGTCAGTGTCAGGGCACAGGGACTATGTATACATCCCAGTCTATGGGTAGTTGCTTCTCAGGCCCAGATGGGTAGGGCTGTGCAGGAAGGTGGGGGATGAAGTCTTCTGATTTTTCAAAAGAAGGCTTCTAGGTGAGAGCTTTTAACAGTAAGATATTGGCCTAAACTCTTTAAAAAATTTTTAATACATTGAGTGAGCAAAAAGAAAAAAGAAGAAATGAAAGAAAAGGGAAAGAGGGAAAAATCTGGAGCCCCAGAGCCATCAGCTGGGGACATTGTAATGAGGATGGATTCAAGAAGGAGAAGAGGTTGGAGATGGGAGGTCCAGAATCAGGCAGGGCCACTCACACACTGGTCAGCTGCAGGTGGGCTGGGCGTCTTTGCTGATCTTGGGTGGACTCTCTCATATCCTGACAACTTGGCTGATTGGACTCTGCTTATTCCTCCAGCAGGACATCTAAGAATGTCCTCATTAGGGTTGGAAAGGTAAGAGAGAGAACAGAACTCTTAAGAGTCTTGAGATTCAGGCTCAAAACTGGCATAAAAGGTATGATGGCTCATGCCTGTAATCCCAGTACTCTGGGAGGCTGAGGTGGGTGGATCACTTGAGCTCAGGAATTTGAGACCAGTCTGAGCAAGATTGAGACCCTGTCTCTACTAAAAATAGAAAAACTAGCCAGGGGTTGTGGTAGGCACCTATAGTCCCAGCTACTTGGGAGGTTGAGGCAAGAGGGTCACTTAAGCCCCAAGAGTTTGAGGTTGCTGTTAGTTAGGCTGATGCCAGGGCACTATACCCAGGGTGACCGAGTGAGCAGGTAAGAGAGGGTCATATATGAAATGAGAAGGTTTTGTCATATGTGAAATAAGGAGGCTCCGTGGAATTGTTCTACCAGCTCAGCTAACCTATAGACCCACCTCATCCTGGGCATCCAGAGCCATCTGGATTTCAGCTGATGACAGTGAGAAGAAGGGTCTTGCCTGTGTCCCTCCTCTGCTGGTCCCAGGAAGTGCCTGCCTTGGGATCATAGACATCTTTCATCATGAATCAATAGGTCTTCTTGTTCTGTCATGGGCTCCCTGATGGCCATGTAGGTATAGCAGAGCCACAGGAGAGAGATGCATTAGCCCCTCACTCCCCCAAGGGACATTCATCCTTCATGGAGAGAGGCATGTGATCGATCAGGTCTCTCCGTTGTTTGAGATATTAATGAGGCTTTTATGGATGCCCCCACTGCTGGGGAGGCTGACACAAAGTATAGGACTGTTTCGAAGCCTCAGTTTTCATGTGCTGAAGCCTGTCTGAAACTGTTTATAAGGAATTAATTTCATCCATGTATCCAAGCATTCATGCATCTAGCCATCTAATAATATCCATTCATCCACCTGTCCATCCATCCATCCAAACATCTTTATAACTATCTATCCAAATATCCATCCATCCATCCAAACATCTGTATACCTATCTATCCAAATATCTATCCATCCATCCATCATCCATCCATCCATCCATTTAAACATCTTTACACCTATCTATCCAAATATCCATCCATCCATCCATCTGTCCATCCATCCATCCATCCATCCATCCATCCATCCATCCACTCAAACATCTATCCAACAGTCTTCTTATGACCTTGTATGTGTTAAGCCAGGTGCAGACAGTACACAGACAAATAAAACATAGCCCCAACCCTGTAGGCGGGAACAGACACAAGTAATAAGTCAATGCTTCATTCTGGGTACTAGGTGAAGCCAAGTATGGAGGAAGGAACCAGGCAGAGTAAATTCTGCCCCAGGCCTGCAAAGAAAACTGTATCCAGGCTAAGAACTCAGGAAAAGATGTGACTGGAAGTGGCAAATCCAATCCACTGCCTTGATGGTGGGTCCCAAACTGCCTTCCAACATTTAAAAGATGAAGAAGAGTCATCTCAAGGTGGAATATGAGGATCAGCCTTGACCATCATGGACTTGCATTGAAGACATTGACTCATGAGAGTCTTCACAGGAGAACCATGGTGATGGGGTATGCACACTGCTTCTCACCCGCCAGACCCTTCGTGCTGATCTGCAGACACTCATTCCTGGGCCCTGAGAAATGGCCACTCCATCCTGTCCCTATCACAATTGACTGGATGTGAATCTGGATCTTGAGCCCTCTTGCTTTGTGCCCATCTGTGGGGAGGGTTACTGAATGGCCAGTGGGTTGATTCATCCACACCCACACTCCAGAAAGCTTTGCCCAGAGAGTAGCTCACAGATGTAGGTAAGAGGCTGTGTGGACACAGCTGGAGCCCTGAGCTTCTTCCACCACTCAGCTCTCTGCCAGGGAGGAGGGTGGTGGGGGCCAGAAAGCCTCAGCCTTACCTCTTCTTTGGTAAGATAGAGCTCGCCCTAAACCCCTAGATGTTTTTATCTTCTTTCGCAGCCACAGAGAAATGTATAAGTCCTAAAGACAAAAATTACATATTTTGTATATACATATATAAAATTTTAGGAAGACCCCTAAAGTCCATCCTTGAACTTCAGGATAAGAACCCCAAACTTAAGGAGATTAGTTCCACCATATAATAGGTTTCCAGCTCAGACCAATGAAACCTTGCAGTGTCATTAGAAAAAGCTGGTACCCAAGATGGGAAGGGCAGGGGTTTTCCTCAAAGTTGTAACTGCTAACTCCCTGCCCCAGAGGGATGTAACTGCCCAGGAAGATGAAGGAAAGCAGCCATTTCTCTCTGTAGCCAGAATCAGGAGATTCTAAGCCAGAAGGAAATTTCATGTGGGCCAATCCAACGTGGGCCTCTTTGCCATGGAAAACCTCAGTATCGATTCATCACTTTTTACCTCTCTAGTTTCAAAGATGAATTGTGTATATATGTAAAATAAGTGCAACAAATAAAGGAAATACATTTAAAATGTACAAGAATTGGCCAATTTTGCAATATTTCACCTCAATTTTATATGCTGTCAAATACACTTGAAATACATGTGCGTTAAGCATGACAAATATATAGAAACTAAAGCTCTATTATTTTGCTGTAATGGGTCAGGGGAATAGCTCTGAAATAATATTCTTCTGTCTGCAATAAAGGCTTTTCTCTGAAGCTGTCTTAATGCCGTGAACCAAACTTAGAGATCTCTCAAGGGCCTTTTCCCCTGAATTACAGCCCTTCTCTGAGGAGCTCCGCCAAGACGAGTTTGGCAACCACCTGGTGGGTGGATGGTAACCGAGCCCATGATGCAGTGGGGTGAAGGGCACATCAGCCCCTGGCTCAGGCTGATAAGGGTGGAGAGGAGGGTGAGTGTGAGGATGCATGCCCAGCGCCACGGCATCTGGGTGGCAGGAATGTCACGCTCAATGCCTGTCCTCCGGAGACACCTCGCCTATCAGTATCTCCACGTGGGCAGCAGTCCCCAGGAAAACTCGGGGCACACATGGCTTGAGAAATCCTTTTAAGTGACCTTGTGGTATGAGCAACCTGTTACCCAGCAACAGGCTAAGGAAGAGCCATTCCTGGTCTGAGCTACACGCTGCCATTCACTGACTGTGCTCTTGAGTAATCTTTCTTGGAGGCTCATTTTCCTTGGCTGTATATAAGCTTAACAATTCCAACCTAGCAGGATAGTTGTCGCCCCACTGCACGTCTCCAAGGGGTGTTATTTACACGTACTCCAGGTATACCATGCTCCCTGAAGTTGTGCAGTGTGCTACCTGTGCAGCTGTATGTGGCCACCTGGGTATGAGCTCCCTGAAGTTGTGCAGGGTGCTACCTGTGCAGCTGTACATGGCTGCTGGGTATGATGAAAAGATTCTGGCATACAGTAGGTAATGTCTATTATTAACACTTGATTCTTATTCTTAAGCACAACTATTTCTAGAATATTGAGTTTGAAAGAGGCCTAGAGGGGCCTATTCAGCATAGTGATTAAAGGAGAGGTCATTGGAATCAAACAGGTCAAGATTTAAATACTTGCTTTGCCCCTTCTTAACTCAGGTATCGTGGGAATGCTGCCTACCCTCTCTCGCCTCAGTTCTCTCCTCCACAGATGGAAATACTAGCAGAGCCTATTGCAGGGGCTGCTGTGAGGATTAAATCTGATAATTCAAGTTCAAGGCTTTCTTGGGCATTGTCCGGCACATGATAGGTGTTCAAAATGTTAGTTTCCACAGGGTCACTGGGTAGGCAGAGGAAGAATATGTCCCTCAGGAGGCTGACAGCAGTTAGAAGAGGCACCGGAGAGGTGCCCACAGAGATGCGGACCAATTGCAGAAACACAGAGCTGGAATGGAAATGCCATTTAAGGACACCAAAAATTCACACATGCAAAACGAGAATGTACACAAAAAGATACACACACACTTACAACACCAGAAGGCGTGCCTGTGAAAGAGGAGGCCACGGGGATGGGAATTGAGGATAAAGAGGAAATGTGTAGTTGAATAAGGAGGGCAGATGACACGACCGTAATTAGCTGGCGTAAGATCTGGACAGAGCTCGTTCCCACAGATCACCTTGGACTGAGCCCCAGAGCTGGGACGGACCATCCAGTTTACCCACCTCCCAGATAGGAGGCGGTGCGAGGAAGAGGGCAGAGTAGACAGCACGGCCCGTGGGGCCAGTGTCCACAGCGAAGTCTTAACACAAATGCTGAACGCGCCACGTTAAGCTCACTGGTGGTGCAGTTACCTTCTCTCCAACACTCGACATGTGGTTTCACTCCAGCTTCGCGCAATGCCTCGTGCAGTGGTTTCAGAAGAAGTCTGGACAATGGCAGAGTCCCGTAGCTGGGTCAGGGCAGTGGCAGGAGATGATGGAGAGGTTGGTGGGGAAGAGACCTCTGTGCTCCAAGTGACCACTCACACCTGCCCCCCAAGAAGTGCTCACGAAACTTGGGGAGGGGCTTGATGCCTTAGCATAGTGGTTATGGCGCCGGCCACATGCACCAACGGTGGCGGGTTCAAACCCAGCCCAGGCCAGCTAAACAACAATGACAATTGCAACAAGAACAACAAAAAATAGCCAGGTGTTGTGGCAGGCGCCTGTAGTCCCAGCTGCTTGGGAGGCTGAGGCAAGAGGATCACGTAAGCCCAAGAGTTTGAGGTTGCTGTGAGCTGTGATGCTACAGCACTCTACCCAGGGCAACATAGTGAGAGTCTGTCTCAAAAAAACAGAACCCTACTTGGGAAGCTGAGGCAAGAGAATCGCCTAAGCCCAAGAGTTGGAGGTTGCTGTGAGCTGTGATGCCACAACACTCTACCAGGTGTGACAGTTTGAGACTCTATCTCAAAAAACAAAAAAACAAAAAACACAGAACAAAAAAGAAAACAAAACTTAGGGAGGGCATCAGGCTTGATACAGAATGTCAGACAAGGGGCTTGAGTCAATTATATTTTTATACTAATGGTCAGCGGTCCTTATCTTACACTAAGTCATAAGGAAAACTAGTCCTTGGGGGTCTCTAGCATTTTGTGTGCCGTCATCAGTAATGCAAATGACTTGACTGGGTGGTGTTCTAGTTGAAAAGTCAATGGATGCCCGAATCAGCGGATGGACGTTCTATGAAGCACCTGTTATCTAATTTGGTGGACGTGTTCCACTTTTCAACTACCCAGTTTGAAGCTGTGGTGCTCAGCCTAGTCTTTTTTTTATTTTTATTTTTTTGCAGTTATTTTTTGGCCGGGGCTGGGTTTGAACCTGCCACCTGTGGTATATGGGGCCAGCGCCCTATTCCTTTGAGCCACAGGCACCGCCCTCAGCCTAGTCTTTATTCAGTTGGTTAGCTTTCTCTCTGCTCCTCTCTTTCTTCTCTCCCTGCCCTTCTTCTCCCCTTTCCCCCAACACCTGTCCTGTTTACTTCTTCCTCTTCTTCCTCGTCAGCACAGAGACACTGCTCTGTGAGCCAGTCCTGACCCTGGTCCTCCCAGATGTGATACCAAGTAGGAAAAAAAATCAAATTGCTCCGAACAAGGATGTTTATTGCAGCTCAATTCACAGTTGCCAAGTCGTGGAAGCAACGAATGGATTAACAAACGGTGGTATATGCATCCCGTGGAGTACTCTTCAGCCATAAGAAAAGGGGGAGACTTTGCATCTTTTCTGTTTACCTGGATTGAGTTGAAATACATTCTTCTTAGTAAAATATCTCAAGTATGGAAGAAAAATCCAATGTACTCAATATTAATATGAAACCAATACGCAAACAGCTACATGCCCACATGAATGATAAAACACAAATATAGTCTAGCGAGGGGGAGGGGAGAGTACCCACAGCCTGGGTCTGGGTCTGGTTCCCATGGGAACAGGTCAGAGGCTGAGAGGCCCAGGCCTCTGGAGCAACCCTCCCAGAGAAACCCGGAACGCCCTCTCTGCGCAGGGACATCTTGACGCCTCCTCTTTTCCGTGAGGCTTTGCGGTGGGTCTGGTAAGTCCTGGGAGCCGGGGCAGCATGGGGACCTGTGTGTTATCCTTTCTTTCCCCTCCCAGCCGGTGTCTCTTTCTCCTGACTTCCCACAACAGCTTTATGTTCCCAGCTCACCCTTTTCTTCACATTATCAGTCTGACGTTCTGGTCACGTGTGAGCCCATTCATTCCACGTCTCTGCTCTGAACTTTCCAGGGGCTCCCATTTCGGTTCAGTATCCAGTGCTTTTGCCATCTGTTCCTCCACGCCTGCTCTTCTCCCCTGCCTTGCTCCACCCTGCTGCTGGCCCTGCTGCTGCTGCTTCTTCTTAAACCCACCAGACCTGCTGACCCCCTTGGGGAAGGCCTCTGCTCCACATTTTCTGCATGACTCACTGATGGTCAACTCCTCCATGAAGCCTTCTAACGTTGCATCCTAGCAACGGTTTCTATCTCCTTCCCTTGCTCCATTTTTCTCGGTGACACCACCACCTAAAATCCTGGACGTTTTACATACCTTTCCTGTCTACATTCTGTCTCTCGACTGTGTGGGGAGCTCCATGAGAGGCGGGCGAGGTTGGACCTGCTCTGTTTCTTACTGACAACAGTACTCGGCACACAGCGGGGACTCGCTCAGTGCATATTTGTTGGATGAAGGAACAATCCTGCTAAGGCAGGTGTTTTAACTCAATTTTCCTGATGAGCAAACCGAGGATCCTAAAGCTGAAGTGATTTACACAAACTCATACAGCCGGCAGTAGGAAGAGCTTGAGTCTGAGCAAGGTTGATCTGGCTCAGAAGTCAGGTGCTGGGTTTACCCAACCTGGTGCCCAACTAGCTACAGGGAACCGGGTCCCAGGTACCTTGCAGAAACCCCAAACCAGGGCTTGTCAAACTTTGGTGTGCATAAAAATCAATGCAGGTCTCTGGGCTCCCCTCTTCTCTAATTAAGTCGAATGGGTGCTTTATGGAACATACTTTGAGAAACAAAGCTGGATAAGTTCCCGTACTATTTTCCCAAGAGACCCAAAGTTGTCTCTTGCTAAACCCTCTCAGCACATTCCCGAAATCATGATCTTTGACACTGTCTTTTCAAAACTTACCTGTGTGGGTGGTGGCAGTGGCAGCCTGGTGTTTTAGGATCTGGCTTTCTAGTAGTCGGGGTGAAGAGCAAATAACATTTACTGAATTCCTGTTATCTTTGAGAACTATTTTAAGACCAACAATTGTGCTGGGGAAACAGACCATCTTGTAGTTATGTGCGTAGACTCTGGGCTCAGATCACCAGGTTTCAGGTCTGGTTCTATCACTTTTCTTAACCGTGCAAACATAGATAAATTATTTGACTACCCCAAGCTTCCATTCTCCTACCTATGGAATGCTGACTTTGTAGCAGAAGAGCATCTCCAATATTTCTTCTTTTCCTTTTTTAGTTATAGAATTTCCAGCTTTTAGCTGGGCATAGGGTCACTGCTAAGGACTTTGTTCCCCATACTCCTGTGTCACTAGATGTGGCCATGCGATTATGTTTTAACCAGTAAGATTTAAGAGGAAGTTCTGAAAGCAACTTCCAGGGCATCCCCTTAAACAAAAAGGAAATATTCCCTTCTTTCCACTCCCACCTGCCTGCTAGTGACAGCACTGGGCCATGAGAGGGAAGCCTCAGGTTGATGACGCCAGAAGCTATCTCATTAGCCCCAGATCAGCTGGTAGAGAAGATACTTCTTCCTTATCTAAAACACTGCTGTTATGGTTTTTATCACAACTATGGAGTCTGTTCCCTTAACTTTGTACCAGAGTGGGGAGGGGCCGTAACAAGGCTTCTGCGTTGAGGGTTTGGCTCTGCTGTTAAGGAGCAGGAGGTATTGCAGCTGGGAAGATGGGTCTGTGAAACCTTGGAAGCAGATTGTGTGCTGACGGTACTTGTAACTCCAGTGGGTCTGTGGGAAATCTCATAATGATTGCTATATGCATCAGCCCCATCATCCCTGTGTAGCAAGGAGAGAGGAGATGTCAGGCTGGTTATAAAAGAGGACGTAGGGTGGTGCCTACGGGAAATCTCATAATGATTGCTATATGCATCGCCCCCATCATCCCTGTTAGCAATGAGAGAGGAGATGTCAGGCTGGTTATAAAAGAGGACGTAGGGTGGTGCCTGTGGCTCAGTGAGTAGGGCGCTGGCCCCATATACCAAAGGTGGTGGATTAAAACCCAGCCTCAGCCAAACTGCAAAACAGAAAAATAGCTGGGCGTTGTGGCGGGGGACTGTAGTCCCAGCTACTCGGGAGGCTGAGGCAAGTGAATCGCCTAAGCCCAGGAGTTGGAGGTTGCTGTGAGCTGTGTGACGCCACGGCACTCTATTGAGGGTGATAAAGTGAGACTCTGTCTCTACAAAAAAAAAAAAAAAGAGGATGTAGGCAGGAGAGAAGACTGAAGCACAATCTTTCCTCAGGAATCTCAAGTCAGACCGCAGGATGAAATATGAATTACGGCCTCCAAGGTCAGAGCAGAGAGCTGCCTTCCCACCCAAGCCGCCCCCCCATCCCACCTGGCCCCAGGGAGGGGCAGGGCAAAGATATCAGGCAGTGAAGGGCAAGAGTTTCCCAACATGAAAACTGTCTAGAAGAGGTCTTGATGGTTGCTTTCTGTACCCAGAACTGAGTTGAAGCAAAGTGAACCTAGACCATTCTTGAGGGAATTGTATTGCCAAAGAAACCATGTGTTTCTCTGGGCGAGCTGATCATCTTTCTGGCGCTGGGCAGCTCTAGCCGCTCTTGATGATATGCACATCTTCCCTGGCGTGCTGGAGCTGGGCAGAGCTTGCCTGGCTCACCGCTCCTCTCACTTTGCACACTGGGAAATGGAGGACCAGAGAGGAGCAGTCACCAGCCACAGTACACACAGCTCCACAACGGGCAACTGAGGGAGTGATTACCCGCATCACAGGACTCGCCACAGGGTCTCTGCTTGTATTGATTCCATTCTGCATAACTTTCAGGGCCAAGGGTAATGAAAAGGAATGATGTTTGTGAACATAAGGGTGTACAAAGTGAGGGATCGTGACCCAAGCTAGTGGAATTTGTCAGAGTAGTTACCTTCTGCTGACCCCCACTCATTCTGCGTTCTCCAAGGGCTATGGAGGATATTCTGGCAAGACACAAGGAAAAGGGAAACCAGATGTGAGCCCCACATTGGCTGGTGTGAAGCCCCACACTGCCAGGTATAAGCCCCACATTACCTGGTGTGAAGCCCAACACTACCTGTTGTAAAGCCCCATACTACTGGTGTGAAGCACCATACTTCCAGGTGTAAGCCCCACACTGCCTGGTGTAAAGCCCCACACTGCCAGGTGTGAAGCCCATCACTGCCTATTGTAAAGCCCCATACTGCTGGTGTGAAGCATCATACTGCCAGATGTTAGCCCCACAATGCCAGATATAAGCCCCACAGTGCCTGGTGTGAGGCCCCACACTGCCAGGTGTGAAGTCCCACACTGCCAGGTGTGAAGTCCCACAGTCTGGTGTGAAGCCCCACACTGCCTGGTGTAAAGTCCCATACTGCTGATGTGAAGCCCCACATTGCCTGGTGTGAAGCCCCACACTGCCAGGTGTAAGCCCCACATTGCCTGGTGTGAAGTCCCACACTGCCTGGTGTGAAGCCTGCTTGTGCCACCTCTGCCTATATGACTTTGGGGAGAAAATTTACTTCTGTGGACCCAGGCACCTCATCTGTCATGGCTATACCTCCCTCATGGGGCTGCTGTAAGATTTAGATGAGGAAATAATACAAAACACCTAATATGGGGCCTGGAACACAGTCAGTGCTCAATAATTGCTTTGGTGTTGGGGTAACCAGTGTGAGCAGCTGGCTCTGACATCTCAGTGGCTTTGTGCAGCAATTGTTTATTCCTCACTCGTTCCAATCCAATGCCAGCTGAGCGACTCTTTTCCATCTTCTAATACCACCATCCCAAATCTCCTAGCACGAGAAGAAAGAGATGGCGGTTATGTCTCAGGGTCAGGCCTGCAAGTGGCACACATGTCCTCTGCTCACTCCCCACCAGCCAGAAGTCATCAAAGGTACACCTGGAAAATGTCATTCACCCTGCCTGCATCTCGGCCACTTGGGCTCCAGTCACAGCTGGGCTGGACTCCTGACCCTGCTCCTTGTATATTGTGTGACCCTTAACACTTTCGACCTCTCTGAGCCTCAGTTTTCTTGTAGACAGAGTTAATGACACCAGTTTTATTATTACGAAGTTCAAATGAGGAAAGGTAAGAAGTGCCTGGCACATGAAAGATGCTCGGTGAATGTTCCTTTCCCTCAACAGCCTTCCTCTTTCCCTCACCTCCAATGTCCCCCCTTCCCACCCTCTTTTTTCCTTCTTTCCCTTACAGGAAGGAGCAGGTGACAGCTGGACATGCCCCTGGTCTGTTGTCGCTGAACCCGTCCATGCTCAACCAAAGGGGCAAAATGGAACAAAACAAAACAATCCTGAGAGCAAAGGTGGTGGCACGCAGTGGGTGGCTGGAGCCACGTCCCCTGCTCCCCAACGTAAATCTTTGGGAAAACCATTAGTGGCGGGCCCTGCAGCTCCAAGACAAATTACGGGCAGGGGGATCAATGTTATTTTTTCCACAAGCTAAATTCATAAGGGTTTATGGCAAAATCAATGCAAATCTTCATGAATAAAGTGGTGGCAGGTGCACGTTGGAGAGTAATAAGGGGGGAGGGGAGGAGAGTCCCCTCCAGGCAGCAGTGAGGCGGGGCTGGGAGGGAGCTGGAAACAGGGGACTTGGGAGCCACCTGCACTGATGCCCTGGGGCTTGGTTCTCTCTGCTGCTCAGCGAGGCCCTTCCCCGGGCTGGCCTCAGTCACCCCAAGGACAGATGGGGCTCAAAGGTGGGAGGGAAGTTGACAAGAGATGACCTGTTTCTTGAGCTTTACCCTCACGGTCTAACTGGAGCCTCAGAACAACTCTCAGGGGTACATGCTGTCATGACCCCCATTTCACAGTTCAGGAAACTGAGGCTCAGAGAGGTGAAGCAACTTACCTGGCATCACGAAGCTAAGAGCTTGGACTTTGTGGATCAGAACCTAGGTCCTTCCCATTTCGGAGGCCCAGAGTTGCTCATTTAAATAAGTATTGACTCTCTGTCCCACTCCCCTGCCTCTGTACCTCTGCATGGGCTGGGCCATCTGTCCTGAGCGCCCGATTCTTCTCTCTTTCAGGATAGCCATCTGGATGGAGGCTGCTGCAGCTGGCACCGCCATGCCCTCTCCGTCTGTGTCCAGTATGGACTCTCAGACAGTGTCGTTGAAGGGAGGTAGTGTTTGTCCTCATGGGTCCTTGCCTAGGTGGTGAGCCACTCCCAGGTAGGAGACCCTATTTTTCCAATGCTTTTCAGTCCGCACACCTGAATACTGGCATCTGTGTTCATCTGTCCATCCATCCATCCATCGATCCATCCATTCCTTTTCAGGTAGTTCCCAAGACTTGCACAATGATCAGACTTTAACTTGACCCATGCCACAACACAGATGAAACTGGACGACATTATGCTCGAGATAAGCCAGTCACAAAAGCATAAAGACTGTGATTCCACCTGTATCAGGCAATCGAATTCAGAGACAGAAAGTCGAATGGTGGTTTTCAAGGGCTGGGGCAAAGTGAGGGATGGAGTTTTCATTTGATGGGCGCAGAGTTTTGGTTTGGTAGGATCAAAAAGTTCTGGAGATGGATGGTGGTGATGGCAATGTGACAAACAATATGAATGTCTGTAATGCCACCCAATTAAGAATGACTAAGATGGTAAATTTCATACATGTGCATTTTCCCATGATTAAAAATGAATTAATTTTTTAAAGTGTCAGATTTCACAAGGAGGGTGGCAGTTTCCCTTCTGCAGAATACACCCTGTCCCTTCCCACCTGTTCTTCTCAGGCTCCACCTTCAGTTCTGCCTCCTCCCATGTAGCATTGGAGGAATGCTTCAGCCCCCTCCAGCTTGGCTCTCTCCAAATACCCCAGGTGCCCATGGTTTTTATATAATAATTATAAGAATGTTAATAATAACACATGCAGCGGACGTTCTCTTGGAGCCGGTCTTAATGGGTGTGCATGCCCGTCCTGGAAACTAGGTCCTGTTATTATCCCATTCTAAAGATGAGGAAGCTGAGCCCCAGGCAAGTTAAGTAACTTGCTGAAGCTTCCTGGGCTGGAGAGCTGCAGAGGCAGGGTTCAGAGCCAGGCACACCAATCTGGCAACGTCAGATTCATTGTGTGCTGCTTTGCACAGCCAGAGCTTGGTGCAATGCTCCCCTAGGTGCTGAGCTTGTAGAAGTCTCATTTCTGAGACCTTGTGAAGTCCCTGCAGATGGGGGCGGGTGGGTATTTATACTCATCATTACCCAGCCTTGACCCAGGTGGACGCACAGCAGGGGCTCAGTCCAGGGTTAGAGGCCCTTCAGGGGCAAATTTTAAGGAGGCTTCAAAAACTCAATCATGAGGGCAAATATTTTAATGGAATATTTTAAAATATCAATATCAATAAAAAATCCACGATGGACAAGCTAGTCAAATGTTAAGTAAAGACAAGATCTGATCCTGCATGACTCCACCTTATCTGAGTCTCGAACCTGTGGAGCTCATTCTGAAGACAGGCTCCATCTGCCTGCGTCTAGCAGGTTTTTCCAAGCTGTCTGACAGCACGTGCTCTTGTACATAACCATCACACAACTGACCCGTTTGGAAGGAACTCCATGCTGTGTATAGCACACAGACCCTGACATCAGTCTTGTCTTGGAAGACTATTTGCATCCGGGCCTCCATAGCTGTGTGGCTGTGGGCAAATACCTTAACCTCCCTGTGCCTCCATTTTCTCCCCTGTGAAGGATGCTTCTAAGAGAACCAACTTAACGGTGCAAACTTGCGGATTAAATGAGATGAAGCATGTGGAAGATGGTAACACCGTGCCTGCTCCTTGGCTAACCAGAAAACGTAAACTCTTGTAAAAATGATTCAGCACATAGGCTGAGACATGCAATTCCTCCTTCCACCAAAAGAAAACAAAGGGTACCATGTGAATTTTTGTTACCAGGCATCAAAAGGCCCTCGGCTTTCTTTTTCCTTTTCTTGTTTTCCCCCTGACATTTCTTGAGCACCCCCTGGGCACAGAGGAGTTGGTGGTGGCAGGGGCGAGACTGCAGAGAATGGGAGAGGAGCCGGGCAGGGGGAGTCAGTGAGTGGTTCGCGGCTTATCAGGCTGAGGCAGCTGCCGGTTTCCTCCCCCCGCTATCTGGGTTCTGCGTGTTTATTCACTGACTTCAATAGGAGAAGTTGCTCTTGGTTCCCCAGATGTGTGCTCTGTGTAGATTGCCACACATCTGGATGAAGAAGTGCTAGGAAAAGTGAGCTGTGTTATCACACTGCCAGGACTGTCGGAGAGCCAGATGTCCAGGGGCTGATGGTCATCACATCTGGAAGGCAGGCTGAATCTTTTCATTCGGATGTGTCAGGTGTTGTATTGATCTGGGGCCTCTGGTCGTGGGGAGCAACAGAGGGAGAGCCAATCAGACCCTTCAGGGCTTCTCCAAACCAAGGGAGCCGTGATCTCTACCTCTTTCTAGTGTAGACCTTGAGCGAGATGCCCTTTTTCTGCTCTCCACCACCCTGAGCCCCAGCCCGTTGGAGCAGAAGGCTCTGGCTTGACTGTTCTTTCTATGAAGCTTCTGGCAGAGGTGTTCCCTGAGTAGCTGAAGCGACAGAATCTAGGTCTGCAGTGGCAGAAGGAAGGGAGCAGAACACACTGGATTGGGAAGTGCTGGCCCTTTAGCCATCTCATTCATCCGCCAGTCTTCAAAAGAATCTTGAAGGGAGAGGAGTGGTGTGGCGACAATCTTCCTCATGTACAGTTGGGAAAATTGAGGCTTAGGAGGTTAGGGGATTCTATCGGGCCACCTACTAATATTAGACAGGGCCAGAATAGTCAGCATGCTTTGTTGATCTTAGTTTACTTCCAATATGCCAGGCTGGTGGCCAAGATGGCTGCATTCTGTCTTCTGGACATCTGACCTGCCTATTTCCTGCAGGACCAGAGGAAGCAGGAGAGGTGGAGGAAATGTTCACCACCCAGCCATGGTGGGTGGGAGAGAGAAGGGGCTGGGTTCAGTTCTTCACAGCAGCTTCAGAATTGTCCTTATTCACAATGAGTCTTAGCATCTCTGAATGTCAGGGCTGGAAGGGGCTCTCTTCAGCCCCTCTCCATGTTCCAGCTGAAGCCACCACGGCTGCAGACTGCAAGCAGTGTGCTCAACAGTGGCAGAGGAAGGGGACAGCCAGCCCCAGGGGTGGGGTTGGAGGCTGTAGAGCCTAGGCCTTGGGAACTGAGTGTGCCATTTCTAATTCCTTTGTTTTCCTGATGCCCTTCCCCTGAAAATGAAAATGCTTTCAAGGCCCTGCCCCATCTGTTCCTCCTCTCTCCTGGTCCTGTTCTGTTTTCTTTTAGAATTCAGAGTCTGGGGTCAGGCTTGGGATGCCCCCACCTCCCCAGCCTAGTGGTTTTAGTTCCTCAAAGCCTTACATCCTGCCTGGGGCTGTGGGGGAAGATGGGGCAGTTGGGGTTACTGGGCAGCAGTGAGGCAGTGCCTTCTCCCCTCACTGAGGAGGTGCACTACCCCCTTCCACTGATGTGGAACTTGGCCATGGACCCCAACAGATGCCTTGAATATGCACATGTTGGTGGCCTTGATTTCTTCTGTCTCTGTGACCCAGTGACCTAGGTGGTCACTGTTCCAGCAGACCAACTCCAGAATGAACACAGGGGATCAGACCTGAAGTCAACCTACAGCCTGGAGTGGAGCAGCCCAACTGGGCCCAGCCTAGATCAGCCAAGCCACAGCCACCCTCAGCTCCACCAGCATGAGATAAAAGCTCCTGGGTGTAACCCACAGAGCTTTTATACTATTTGTTACGTATCATTATTTATTGCTATAAAAATCTGGCTAGTACAGAGGGCTAGGTGGCACCTCCGTGAGTGATACAACAGAATGGATTATTCTAGACTAAGAGGCAGGAAACCTCAGCTCTGATCCAAAAACTTCCACTAACATCCTCTGGGCCTCTGGAGTAGAAAAGAAGTTAACATCTGTTGATCATCTCCTGTGGGCCTGCCACTGGGCTAACCACTTTCAATATATATCGTTTTATTTTATCACCATCTCGTCTATCTTATTTTGACCTTACTTTGTGCCAGGCAATAGGTTAACTGCTTGTGATGCAAATTAGGATTCTGATAACAGTGATACCAAAACGTTAATGAATAATAACTTAAAAAACAGCCCCTGCTGGATCCATGTGATAGGCCAGGCCTGCATCCGGTTGTGTAGACATAATTATTTCAGAGCATCCCAGCACAACCTGCTGGTCTGTAAACTCCATGTGGCAGGCATCACATCTGTTCACTGCCATGGCTGTGGGGCCGAGTATGCTCCTGGCTCTGGATGCTTAATAAATTGTCGTTGGAATAGAAGCCTTACGAGGTAGGTGCTGTGTGACCACCACCACGTCCCCTGCCCCCTTTCTGTAGCTGATGAAGCCAGAGCAGATGGGCTGGCCTAAGTGATGGTTCTAACGGCTCAGTTGGGGTGATTTAGTCCCTCCCGAGGACATTGGGCAGTGTTAGGAGATGTTTTTGGTTGTCATGACTGGGGAAGGAGGATGCTCCTGGCACCCGGTGGGTAGAGGCCCAGATGTTGCTGCATATCCTATAACACAATCCCTCAACACAGAATTATCTGGCCCCAAATAAAAATAGTGCCAAGATGGGGAGACACTGGCCTGGCTCTTATTGCCCGGCAGGAAATTAAACTCAGATTGGTTTTGTCCCAAAGCACCTGTGTGTGCTTCCTGTGGCTTCCATGACAAATTACCTAAAACTGGGTGGCTAAAACAACAGAAGTGCGTTTCTCTCATAATTCTGGAGGCCTGAAGTGCAATATCAGGGTGTCAGCAGGGGTGTGCTCCCTTGGGAGGCTCCAGCGGACATCCTGTGTCTTGCCTGACAGTTTCTGGTGGATGCTGGGGTGAGGTGCCATCACTCCAATCTCACCTCCATCTTCACATTCCCTTCTCCTCTTTCGTCTCAAATCTCCCTCTGTCTCTGTGTTACAAGGACGCTTGTCATTAGCTATGGGCCCACTTAGATAGTCCAGAATTATCACCTCATCTCAAGATCCCTTAATTTAATCTCAACTGCAAGACCCTTTCCCCAAATAAGGTCAGTCACAGATCTCAGGGGTTTGACAGGGATGTCTTTGGGGAGGCATTTGTGGCCTACTGCAGCACCTTGTCTTGAATGCTGGTTGATCCTGCCCTCCCACAGATATTCCTCACATTTCATCCTCACAATAATCCCCCTAAGAGAGCATCTGGTGCTGTTTCATCCACGAGGCACTGAGATTCAGAGAGATTGTGTACTTCTCTTAGGAGAATCAGCCCTGAGCTCGGGATTTGCTCTCTGGCTCTGAAGCTCTTGGTTTTACTTCTTAATTTTCTCCCCAAACCTCATCTGTCCCTCTCCTCTGGGCTCAGAGATGCCAACACTCTGAGAAGTGCCTGGAGATGGCTTCTGGGCCAGCCCTGTGGTTGGTGGTGAGTGGGACATCCTAGGGCAGGGGATTGGACACAAGTCAGCAGCGGCCTCTTCAGATAAGTAAGTCTTTCAAGTGACTTGCAGAGGGCAGTGGAGTGGACACAGGGCCCTCCCCTGGAGAAGGCCAGCAGGCAGCATTGCTCATGTGACTTTGCCATGGGAGCTGGGCTGAGGCCAAGCCCGGACTCTAAATCACTGCTGTTCTAATGAGCTCCTCCTCTCCCTCCTTTCTCTTCAGACCCCATCTTCTGTCACCAGCTCTCCTGCTTAATGAACTGTTCACCAATATATTTCAAGGCCTTCCAGATGGGAGCGGCACAATGTGGGGAAAGTCACTTGTCTGGCCCCGGTCAATGCTTGATGGTTTGGAAAGAGCCAATAAAAGGGAAAAATGTGAGGCCCTCCTCCTCTCCCCTCTCCACCCTTTGTAGCGAAGTCCCACCAAATACCACAGACAGGAAAGTGTCTCTGACAGTGTATTACACCATTTAATCACCTAGGTAAACATCTGGGAGTTTTCCCCATTTTTTGTAATAGCTTCACTGAAGCATAGTTTGCACGCGAGAAACTACGCATCTTTTATTACCTATCATATATCTGCTAAGGGACTTGTATCTGGAATATATATATAGATCTCTCAAAAGTTAAAACCAAGAAAAAAAACAGCCCAATTTAAAATGGGTAAAAGATTTGAACAGACATTTCATGAAAGAATATATTTATGGATGGAAAATAAGGAGATAAAAGATGCTCAATATTATTAGGCGTTAGGGACATGCCAATTAAAGCCATAAAGAGATACCAACATACTTATATGTTGCTAAAAGTAAAAGACTGAACCCCCATCAAGACTCGATGAAGATGCGGAGCGACTGGAAATCCCACATACTGCTGGTGCAAATGCAAAATGGTACCAACACTTCATCAAACACTTTGATGATTTCTTAAATTAAATGTGCACCTGCCATGTGATCCAGCCATTCCTATGTATTTACCCAAAAGAAAAGAAAGCATGTGTTCAGACAAAGACTTCTCCCCAAACGTTCATAGCAGCTGTACTCAGAATCATCAAAAACTAAGAAAGGTCTAATGTTTATCAACAGATGAATGGGGGATGGATGAGCAAACTGTAAAGTAACCACAAGATGGATTATGAGCCATCAATAAAGAAGACGAACTAGGGTTACACAACACGGCAGGGCTGAGTCTCGAAATAATTATGATGAAAGAAATAAGCCGTTCAACAAACAGTCGATACTGTGTAATTCCATTTATATAGAACTCCAGAGTGCACACTAATCTACAGTGACAGAAAGTGGATCCGTGACTGCCTGGGAATGGGGAAGGGAGAAGGAAAGCATTACGATTACACAGGAGCACAAGGAAACTTTGGGGGAATGATGTGCATATCCGCTATCGATTGTGGGGATGGCTTTACAGGCGTGTCTTTATACATACAAATCTTCAGTCTTTGTCTTCCCTTTTCATTCTCTTAACAAGACCTTTCAAAGAACAAGAATTTTTCATTTTGATGAAGTCTAATGTATCAACTTGTTCTTTAATGGATCATGTTATCAATGACATATTTCTTGTCTCTTGGGGATCAAGAGCTTTTATTTTCTGATGCCCAGTATCTTAAAGACTATTGTTTTATGTATTTTTTGTCTGTTTTTTTTTTTTATTGTTTCAGCCAGGAGAGTAAGTATGATTCCTATAACTCCATCTTGGCCCGAAGACCCAATAAACCTTTAAGGCAGGTGTTATTTTACTCATACTGTCCCATATTTCTCAGCTGGGGAAACAGAGCTGAGAGGGAGTGAGCCACACGGCACATAAATGGTAGCATCAGAACATAAACCCAGCCCTACTGGACTCCAAAATCGCGTGCTACAGACCAGGCATGTTTAGACTACCATGTAGGTTTGAAATCCCACTTGGTTTGAAATTGCTCTGGCCCTGCATCATTGCTGGGTTCAAGTTTCAGAATCTGGAATGTTTCTAGGATCTGGGATTGGAGAGACGGTAGGCTTTCTGGTCATACTGGCTTGACCCTGGGACCCCAGAGCACAAGTAACCCGACTTTCAATTGTCTAATGTGCGTACCAAAAATGTTAATTCTGACTTGACTTGTTCTGTAAGTGGCACAACAAAGTACGACTAAACCCCACAGGTATTTTAAGACCCTGCAGGGTGGAGAGTCCAACTTTCCACTCCATGTCTCTTCCCCAGCAAGACTAAGCCATCTAAGAGGCACACACCACCACCGTGTCCCTCCCGTGCCCACCGCAGACATCACTAATAACAGAGGAATTCTTTCTGGCTGAGCTCGACTGGATCACAACATCCAGCCTCCCTTTAATCTAATACTTAGCATGCCTACCACCAGTCGGTGGGACTGGCTCATGACACAAAGCCCATCTGTGTCTCTACTCTTCATCAGTATTCTGGTCAGATGGCTATCTGGCAATTGCATGCACACCCCACTTGACCAAGCCTTCACCACGTCCTCGGGTCATCCGTTTCATGATCATCCAGGCGTCCTACCTGAGACTTTCCTACGTGTGACAAACAAATCCACTTTCCGATCAGCATTACCCATGACATGCTGGAGACTCAGAGATCAGACATCTCTACCTTCTAAAAAAAAGGTCTTTCAAATATAAGGTGAAGATAAAGGTCATGTTCCCTCCTCATCAAGGGAATTATTTCTGTTCCTCACACGTGACCCTGTAGAGTCCTACTTCCCTTTATTGGTGGATATCGTTGGCTGGTCGTCATCCTCCAGCAAATGTAAAACCTGAATTTGAAAAAAATACTTGATGTATTATCTGATTAGAACATCGTAGAGGAAAAACTATTATGCCTTAGTCTTGACATTTTACTTTCATTAACATAGCCTAAGATTTTATTAGCTTTTGAAACAATCATCTCATTCCTTCTGCTCGTGTGAGAAAATGCGAGGTAATTTTTAGAACAACGGAGCCAGGCCAGCTACCCCCTTCCCTATACCTGTGTGAGCGAATTTGTGAGCCCAGTGACTGCCCGATACTTTTCCCCTGGTCATCTCACTGGTCTAGCCAGTGAGTATTGTACAAAGGAGCTGTTAGCTCAGTGCCAGCTATGTGCTGGGTAATAATAAAAATGACAATATTAGCTAACACTTACATAGCACTTATTGCACGCCCAACACTTTCCTAAGGATATTACACATTTTAACTGATTTAATACTTACAACAGCCCGTGAAGGTAAGTGCTGTCTTATTCCTGTTTTACAGAAGAGAAAATAGAAGCGGAGAGGTTAAGGAAGCTGGTAAGTGCCAGAGCTGGGATTTGAAACCAGCTCTGAAGTCTGTGTTCCTCATCATTATATTACACTGCTCTGTAGGGCCTGAATAAATGCGTGTTATATGAATATTTATGCTTTTGTTCACAATTCTCTGGGGAGGCTCCCTGAAGCTGGCAGGAGACAGCTGAGATGTGAAGGATGCATTCACTGGGCAAGCTCCTTCCTTTGGTCCGGGTCTGTCTCTGCTAAAGTTCTGCTGATGCTTCAGTCTGCAAGCAGGTGGGGGCAGATCAAAACCCAAATGCGACTTTACACCCAACCTAGTTAGGTCTAACCCTCCTTTCCTGGGCACCTGGAAGGCAGAGCCATGGCCTTTGATTTATAACTCAGAGCTCTGGAGGGGGCCCTGTGGGTTTTTCTTTGAGAGATGATGTCACAAGATTGAGAGTCAAAAGGACAGCCCCAGGCTGGAGATACGGACTAAGGGTCAACGCCAACAAAGCTTTGTTCTCCCTTTCCCAGGGTCTGGGGAGAACCCTTTCAACTCCTCCTAGGCCCTGTGGTGTGGGCGAGGCTGACTCCACCCCTTGGTGAACAAGTGGTCTAGCCTGGACCAATCACTGCACTCTGCCTGGCCCCTGATTATCAGTTCAGTTCTAAGCACATGACCCAGCCTGGACCTGTGAGAGGCAGGCCTGGGATTTTGATAAGAACTATTCCTTTCTATGAACTTGAACCCAGGAGGAGGCAAACCTCAAAGCTCCTTGGAAAAACCTGCCTGTCTACAAAAGGAGGAAGGAAAGCTGCAAGACGCTGGAGCCCCAGAGTCCAGCCGTGCTGGACCACTCCATTTTTTTTTGTCCATCTGGTTAACAATTAACTACCATAGATGCAATTAATTCCCATAGTGTGGGGCACACGAGGGAGGTATACCCACGGTGTCCAGGAGCTCAGAGGAAGGGACAGACCTCCTTTCCTGGAGTACAGGGAGGGAAAATGAAGCAGATGCCCAGGACAATCACATTTAAGGCAACACACACAGAATCATAGTGATGAATTGCTCTGGCCCCACATCATCGCTGGGTTTAAACCTTGTTTGACATTTTGCCAGCTTAACACTGGGCAAATTATCTACCGTCTTTAGGCTGCAGCTCCCTTACCTGTAGAATGGGCATCTACCTCGTGGGTCTGTTGAGAAGATTAAATGTAATACTTTGAGTACAGGGATGAGTACAGTGACTGGCCTGGAATAAATATTAGCCCTGTATTATTATTACTATTATTATTTCATGAGGCAGGGACGCTGTAGGTGGAAGAAAGAAAAGGGGCTAACAATTCCGCCTTCACAAAAGGGGTAGGGGAAGGGCTTCCAAGGGGTGGGGCAGCAGGGGCAGGAGCACAAAGTAGAGATCTCAAGGGGCCAGCACACGGGATGGCTGCCTTATTTTTTATTTATTTATTTATTTATTTAGGCAGAGCCTCAAGCTGTCACCTTGGATAGAGTGCCGTGGCATCATAGCTCACAGCAACCTCCAACTCCTGGGCTCAAGTGAGTCTCCTTCCTCCGCCTCCCAAGTAGCTGGGACTACAGGTGCCCGCTACAATGCCCGGCCATTTTTTGGTTGCAGCCATCATTGTTGTTTGGCGGGCCCTGGCTGGATTCGAACCCGCCAGCTTAGGTGTACGTGGCTGGCGCCTTAGCTGGCCTTAGCCTTAGCCCAAGCCGGCCTTATTTTTTTTTTTATTTTTATTTTTTGAGACAGAGTCGCAAGTTGTACCCCTGGGTAGAGTGCTGTGGTGTCATAGCTCACAGCAACCTCAAACTCTTGGACTTAAGCAATTCTCTTGCCTCAGCCTCTCAAGTAGTTGGGACTACAGATGCCCGCCACAACACCCAGCTATTTTTGTTGTTGTTGTTGTTGCAGTTGTCATTGTTGTTTTAGCTGGCCCAGGCTGGGTTCAGACCCACCAGCCTTGGTGTATGTGGCCGGCGCCCTACTCACTGAGCTACGGGCGCCAGAACAGCCACCTTCTAGCAGGAAGCCTCCAAGGGAGGGGAGGGTGGAAGAAGAGTGGGGTGGCTGTGTTGGCATCAGAGTGTAAAGACCTAACCTTGTTGATACAAACAAAAATGCCCTGTTGTTTTTTCAGAAGAATTTGGTTGTAAATTCTTCTGAAATAACTTCTCCATTTGCTCAATTTAGTTAAGTCACCGGCCAATTCAGTAGGGAGAAAATCCAGGGGGGCCAATTGTTCAGCTGGAACAGAGATGGCTGGGCAGCAGAAGTGCGGGTAAGGATATGCTGTTATGTAAACACTGCGACAAGGCTGCCTGGGCACGGAGGCGTCCCAGGAGCCCAGCCTCCGGGAGGAAAGAGAGAAAACAACATCGGACCAGGTCACATTTACTTTTGCTTTGTGTTATGTGGGGAAGAAGAATGATGTTTACTTGTTTTAAGCTCCTGCAACAGTAGGAACAAAGTGGGCCTGGGGAGGCCGGCACCCCCTCCTACTTTGTAAATGGGAAATTTTCTAGGAGATTGGCTGTCAAGTCCCATGTTTAGTCAAATTTCCCAGCACCCTAACTCCCCAGGTGGCCTGAGGTGACAATGATCAATCTAGACAAGGCTGCCACTGATACTTCAGGGAAAGACCAGCTCCCACCCCAGCCGCCACTTCCCTGCATTCATTCACTCACTGGCTTGCTGGCTAACTCCTGCTCATGAATCAGCATCTCACTCGCATGCCCTCACTATATACCCTGCACTCTCTGGGCACCTAGACCCAGGGCCTGGTGATCAGGGTGCAGGTGGCAGCATAGCCAGGGGGCATGGTCACTATGAACTGCCTGGGCCAGGTGCCTGGGCTTTACAATCAATGCAATGACATGAGCCTCCCCTGGAGTTGTCCCAGCAGGAAGCTGGGCAGGAGACCCAGGACGGGGGCAGGTGGGCATGCAGATCAGGGAGGCAGAGCAACCGGGTCACAGCTGAGACGGCTTAAAGCAATGTCGGAGGAGGTTCTGGGCTCCTGACGCATAAGGATCTGTGGTCTGGAGTTGTAGATGCTCCAGATCAAACCCCATCCTCGTTGTTATCTGCCCTCCCTAGTATCTGAAGCCTCCTCTCTGTCCCCTGGGGTACGCTGCGTCTTAGGGACATGGAGAAGCAACAGGTGTGCAGGGAGGAGGGTGAAGTCTGAGGAAGAGATTGGTGAGGACACACCACGGAGAAGAACGTCTCAGAACTTGTAGACCCCTCAGTCTAAAACAGAGAAGGCTGGGGAATCTCATTGCCTGTCTCTGAGGTTCGCGGGTCTCACGAGAATACAAGACCCTCCTATGTTACCCCTAAAGGGCCAAATCCAAGGGAAGGAGGTCCTAGCACTGGCAAGATAAATTCTCAAAAGAAGTGTCTTAGGCTTCCCCATCCAGGCCCTTAGTGTAGAGTCTGATGGTGAAGACACTCATTTATTTGTCCAATGGACACATGTCCCCTCAATTTTCGTTTCTTAGCATTGCCATGACAAAGTGCCACAAGCTGGGTGGCTTAAAACCACAGATATTTATTTTCTGGCAGTTCTGGAGGCCAGAGTCCAAGATCAAAGTATCCAGGGCTGTGTTACACCCGAAACTTTGGGCAGAATCCTTCCTGGCTCTTCTCAGCTTCCACTGGTGCCTGTGGATCGCTGGAGTTCCCTGGAAGCTCACAGAGCAGCCCTCCAATCCTGGGCACAGTCGTCATACAGCCTCCTGAGCTCCAATCCCGGGCGCTGTTGTCACACAGCCTCCTGCCTGTGTGTCTCTGTCCAAATCTCCCTCTCCTTACAAGGACACCAGTCCTTCAACCAGACCTTGTCTTAAACTTGGTTATGTTTTCAATGACCCTGTTTTCACTTACGGTCTCATGCACAGATACTTATGGTTAGGACTTTGATACACCTTTTGGGGGAAGGGCAATTCAATCTGTAATACCTGCCATGTACCAAGCCGGCTGATAGGCATTGGGGAAAAGTATCTGTTAAACAGAAGACTTCACACTTCCAGCCCACTACGATGATTTCATGGAACCCTTCCCCCCCCCTCAATGATCTGATTGACCTGATTGATTCGAGGAAAATGCTGATAAGGGGCTGAGCTGAAAAGTCCCCAGATCCCAGGCTTGCTGGGCATGCTCACTCACCTATCTGCTGCATGCGCTCCAGCCTCACCTGCCCGCTTCAGCCCCTAGCGCGGCCGCGCAGCTCATCAGTAACCATAAAAGGCGCAGTGGGCAGAATAAATCTAGCTTCAAAATTAATGTAGCTCAGGGAAAAAAGTACATTTACTCATTTCAACTTCTTGTTGCAAGACTCGTAAGTGAATAAATCCAAAATAAATGTAACCAGGACGAAGGGAGAAGCCACGATAAATGCAATCCCGTCGCCCTAAATGAAGACAAAGGCTTCGAGACAATATTAAATTCCATCCCCAAAGGCTCATTTCATTTCAGACCCAGATTTCCACAAAATCGAGTTTTCCAGCCGAGCTAAGCCCCCCTTCTGCTCCTGTCCTCCTTTTCCCCCACTGCCTCCTCCAGTAAATAAGTCTCCTTTCCTGCCGGTCTCTTGGTGGTCTCAGCCGCGTCGGTTGCCTGCTCTGCCAGCCTTCCTGCCAGTAGGCCCCCCAAACTCCAAAGATGAGGCGACGGCCTCGGCTCCCAAATGGACAAGTTCAGCTGCATTCTGGAGACTCACGACATCTGTTGAGTTTCAGGGATTTGCATATCCTGACCTTTGTGTCCTGCACAGGCCAGGGGACTATGAACAGGGATGCCTTGGACCTGGGAGGCTGGGAGCTTAGTTCTGTAGGTGGAAGGCCAGAAATGATTAAACCCGGGATGCTGGGGTGCAGGGGGCCCATGTACTTCCTATCTCTTTTCATGCTAACCTGATAACTGCAAAACTCATCCCGCTACAATCCATACACCTAGTGTCTGCAGAGCCTTGGGACACAGAGAGAGGGGGCCATCAGAGTCTCTCTTCTCAGGAAGGTCCCCAGCTTGTGTGAGAAGACTCGTCCCCTCTGACCAGCCTTCTTCCACCCAGCGTAATGGCCACCAGGGTGGCGACTGCATCCACCTGTCCCCAGTGGACCCCACACAAGCAGGGCATTGAAACATCCTTGTTGAATTGATTTTAATCGCCCTCACTGACCACTTCCCCGCCCTCAGTGAAGGCACCAGCCTTAAGAAGACGGTCTATCTGACTTTTCAGGCTGGGCTGAGGATTTCTCCATCTTGATTACACGGAATTGACTGAGTAGTGAATATGTGGTGAAAGGTCTTCAGGGAATCTGATGAGACCCCTAATGGAGCTGACAGACGTCTGTCACCAGTGCCATCAGTTATGTCTTCATGTCAGAATTCTGCCACTGTCAAGAACTCTGATACCCGGACCCACCCCAGCCCTCCTCTTCCTGGGTCTAGGATGTAGATACTGACTTTGCTGTTGCTGTTAGAAGTCAGTGTCCTTTTAACAGTAGTAATAGCTGCCATAT
The DNA here is from genome assembly GCA_963574655.1 of Perodicticus potto. Taxonomy (NCBI): domain Eukaryota; kingdom Metazoa; phylum Chordata; class Mammalia; order Primates; family Lorisidae; genus Perodicticus; species Perodicticus potto. The sequence continues at coordinate 52,527 of CAUYRH010074432.1, forward strand.
CTTAGCACCTGCCTGTGCCGACTCCTTTCCAACTCATTCAGGAAATCTTGTTTGGACGCCTCCTGTCTGCCAGGTCCTGCGTTAGCAGTCCCCAGATTGCTCTGGTGTCGTGAAGTTTACATCCTGGAGTGGGGATAGTATATCCCATTTTATTCTATTATGCTGCAGTGGAGGGAGTTATATTATTTACATTATGACATAAAATTTATATTACATGAAATGTATTTTGTTTTGTCACGTTATATTGTATCATATTATATTGTACCTTTCCCATTTAACCTTCCAAACAGCCCTGCTGGGGAGGTAATGGCTTTTAAAGCTGAGAAGCCAAGCTCAGAAACAGCAGCTCACTAAGTACTCCGCCCTCCTGTCAGTGAGCAATCAGGTGTTGTGTGTGAGCGAGGGGGGACCCCGCAGAGCTGGAGAAAACAGGAGGGATTTGAACCTGAGAGTGTGACCTCACTCACTATGAATCTCAGTCCCTTTTAAAAATTTATTCTTATTTGTTGGAGTCAGAGGCTCTCTGTCGACTCTGGATAGAGTGCTGTGGCATCATACCTCACAGGAACCTTGAACCCTTGGGCTTGAGCAATCCTTTTGCTTCAGCCTCTGGCGTAGCTGGACTATAGGCACGTACCACTATGCCTGCTAGTTTTTTCTATTTCTTAAGCAGAGATGGGGGCTTGATCTTGCTTAGGCTGGTCCTGAGTTCAAGTGATCCACCTGCCTCAGCCTCTCAGAGTGCTAAGATTACAGGCGCTAGCCACCATGCCCGGCATCTGTAATGCAGAGCCCAGGGAGTTTCTCTCCCTGGATGGCTGTGAGACTCATGTGGGCTGATGCATGGTCTGTGCCTAACTCAGCCCCTGACTTGTCACTGGTGCCTGGTAAAAGCCATCAGACTGCTATGGCAATGAACATGGTTGTTACCAGGCAGAGCGTGGAGCTGCTCTGTGGCACAACCTGGGGCTTGGATGTTACCCCATGCTGCAAAGACTGGGCAAAAATCCAAAGCTTCCGACTGCTCATTTACACTCCAATCCCTGGGTGTGCAGGGGAGGGGGAGCTAAAGTTCCCTTAGCTTTCACTTGTCCCTGAGGTGGGTGTCACAGGTGTCAGGACTAAGAGCACAGTCCTGAGCCCAGACTTCAGGGGTCCAATCCTGGCTCTGCCACTTCCTCACCTGTGACTGGGGTAAACGCATCCCCCTGCCATAGCTCACCTGTAAAGTGAGGGTCTACGTATTGGGGGGGGCGTTGCCCCATCCTTTGCTAAACTCTCTGGGGCCGAGCATCTAGGATCCTGCCCTTGGCCTTGACTCCCCTCTCTCCTCCAGAGGCCCCCAGTGGCTCATGAGGACAGTTTCAGTGGCTGCCTGCGGGATGCATTTCTAGGATCACAACCCTGATGCCCCACTTTCAGTTTCTGAGTGAGATCAGACTTACTTTTTATCTCACTTTTTCATTTTTAGTCAATAGTTTTTAGTATATCCACAATGTTGTAAAACCATCATCACGATCAATTTTAGAACATTTCATCACTCCAAAAAAGAAACCGTGCCATTCAGCCGTCACCTCGCTCCTCAACCTTCCCCATCCCCTCCCCAGGCCCTGGAAACCATTAACCTACTTTCTGTCTCTACAAACTGCCCATTGTAGACACTTCCCGTAAATGCACTCATATACTATGTGGTCTTTTGTGACCGGTTTATTGTACAGATTCCCACGTGGACAGAGTTAGGAAGGGATCTCCCAGATCATTAAACTGAATCCTTCATACTTCAGCAGTGAAAGTGAGTCCCACAGAGGGGCGGCCATTTGACTGACATCCGGGACAGGATTAGAACTTGTGTCTCCAGATGGCCCGTCTGACCTGTTCTCCCTCCCCTGCCCTAGGCGGCTGGGTCGGAAGCCGGATACGATCTCTGAGAGCAGAAGGAGCCTCTTCGTGGGGCAGCAGCCCAGCAGGTGCATTTATTCATGCAATCACTCATTCACCCATTCACTCATTCACCCACTTGTCCATCTGTCACCGGCTTATTGCAGATCAGTAATGTGACGGGCTCCATCTGAGGTGATGGGAAGACAGAGGAGAACAAGAGAGAGAGAGAGAGAGGCCAGCCCTTGAAGCTTACAAACAATAGACATAAAAACAGACATACACACAAAGGGATCAGTCTGTGCACGGAGTGAAAGAGGGCAGGGGAGAGGGCGACTAGCCTGGGGAGGCAGCCACTGCAGCCTGGGGTGTCGGAAAGCTCCTGGACGAAGGGGTTTGGTGCATGCAGAGGAGGCTGCTGTGCCCAGGTCTCTAAGAACCAGGAACTGAGTTTGGGGCTGGTGTGGTGTGGCAGGGGCTGCAGAGCAGGCGGCCGTGGCTGGGGCAGCACAGAGAGAGCACGGCGGCAGGACAGGAGGCTGGCTGTGTCCTTGACTCTGCTGGTACATTTCTCCATCCTCATGCCATCGTTTGGCTGTGCTGGTGTCTCCTCTGCCATCCTGGAGGGCAGAGCCCAAGTCATGGGGACATTTCAGAGCCCTACATCCGGTATGGAGTACAGTTTCCACCAGGAGTGTGGTCAGTGTTTGAACGGGCAGCTCCACCAGAAACCCCATTGTCGGTCTCGCTGCGAGTGGGTTTGCATTGGTGAATGTGGGTGGGAGGCATCGGGGAAGGTAAGTGGGAGGCAGCAGTGGACCCAGAGGGGTGTCAGGAGAGGAGTCCCAAGGAAATGGTGCAGAACTGGGTTGCAGAGACTCAGCTGCCCCCCCACGTCTTGGTTTCATCTCGTGCCCTTATCACTTCTGTCATTTCTCCTTGAGAATCAAGTTGTTTGGAAGGAAGAAAACCAGTTGCATAACTGCGTCCATCGGCAGCCGCGTTCTAATTTTAAAAAATGTGTCACTCTCCAAGCTGCACGTCCCTTAATCAGGCAATTACTTTATGATGTAGTATAGTTAAGGGGGAGGGGGGAGAAAAAAACCAGCAACCCTTGAAATCTCAAACAATTTCTTAGGAGAATTAATTTGGTAAATGTTTGACTTGAGCTCAAGGATGTCTTTTGTTTCCATTTCTAAATGACAAAAGGGACGCAAAGGAAAGGTAATAATTTGGTATTAATCAATCCTCTTCATTAAAATTAGCTCCTCAAATGGAGGGTGTCATGGAAACAAAGAATGTCGGGAGAAGGACTTGGGGCCTGGAAAAGGAGCGTGGACAGGAGTATTGTGTGGGCATGGCCTGGGGATACAGGCCAGGGCATAGCAGGCATGGCTCACCCTGAAAATAGTAACCATCACAGACCCAATGCTTCTCGAGTTCTAGAAATACTCCATCTTTTTGTACCCAGAACAACCCTGTCATGTAAGTATCGCTGTACCCATTTATCAAGTGAAGAATCTGAGCCCCAGGGAGGTTGGAGCTCAACACTCATAGCTTGAAGCAGCAGAACTCAGGCTCAAACCCAGGTCTCCTGACTCCAAAGACTCTCCTCTATTGCTGTTCCCTCTTACTATCCCTCAGCGCCCCTTTCCTCTGCCAAGGCTTGGGGTGGGGCCAGGGAGATGCCAGAGGTCGGGTGGAGCTGCCAAGAGGCCCTCAAAAGTATATAAAGAACTTTTATCATTCCTGCCAAGGCTTCTGCCAAGGATGTTCCTGCAAAGGACTCCCAGAGCGAGGCTCACATGGGTGGATTGAAGACCTTTGAGAGCCTTATCTCCAGCAGCCCGCAGCTTCCAAGGGGCTCCATACTTCACACATGACTGGCTATTCTCCTGGGAGACCCGCGTTCCAAATCTTCTTTGAGCTTCTTCCCTCATCGGGAATACCCAGGTCTTTCCAACTCTCCCCTCAGACTCCTAGGTCGCAATGAATTAATATACCCTTGTCCTCTGTGACGTGTGTGTTGTTAAACCCAAGAACTCCCAGAGGGCAGCAATTCCGGCTTCTGCACAATTTGGTGGAGGAGTGATTTAGAAGTGGAAAGGCAGGGAGTGGTGGGTGCAGGGGTGGCCAGCTTTCTAGAATCTTTTGCTCTATCCTCTGTCGCTAACTTTCTCTCTCCAGCTCAAGTGTCGAGACATTTCTCCTTCCTCTTCCTCCTCCGGCTCTTTACGACTTCTCCCCCTCTGCTCCTCACCCCTTCATTCAGTCCTCTCCACCTTGCTGCGTGCCATGGGCTGGGCACCATGGAGATGGTAGGGAGGGGATAGGATCTTAGTTGGCCAAGACGACAGTGTCACTGGGGAAAGCTGAGGGTAGGGGGGAACCCTCCCTTGTGAACATGTCTTGTGCCTGTCGCAAGATCATATATGTTACAACGGTGACGCTGCCACCTGTAATTTGAGCAGCCCTCTTTATCTGCTACAGCACAGGTGTATCTTGAGACAGCATGAAGTCAAATATTCCCACCCATGGATGGTTGGCTGCTGGTCCCATGAAAGGTCCCACTTAAGGTCAATGGGGTGCTGCGGTCTAGACAACCCCTAGAGGACCCCAAGTTCTCTGGCAGGTTGAAACGGGAAGCCCTAGGTGGATAATTGCTCCATGTTAGGCTTTGGGAAGAAAAGCAACCAAGTATTAAGCACTTACTGTATACAAAGTATTCAATTTTCTGCAAGATAGATATTATTTTCCCCATTGTGCAGATGAAAAAAAAAGGTGAATCTCAGAGAGGTTAATTCACTTGCTCAAAGCTGCACAGCTTATAAGTGGCAGAACAAGGGCTCAAACCTGAGTCTGCCTGATGTTACTGCCCATTCTTCCACCAGTATTCCCTCTTGCTTCCCAACACTAGGGTTTGTTTTACTGTCTGCTGAAAGAGGCACATCCTTATGACACCTTAATGGTAATAAAAAGTTCTTGTCATCTTTCTTTCGGGCATTTGGACAAGGGGTGAGGCTTAGCAGCTTGGGGCTCCTCCTTGGTTACCATTTCAATGTCTGCCTGCTATTTGGGTTATCACGGTGAGGATCTGCAGGAGGCAATATATGGACTTAGGCATTCAATCATCCAAAGTCGTATTTGTTGTGCCTTAACTGTGCCAGGCACTGTGGCAGATGCTGCCGTGGCAAACACAACTCACTCGGTCCCTGTGGGCAGACGTTTACAGCTTGTTGGGAATATGGCATTTGAAAAAGCAGTCAAAGCAGGGGATCTGTCAGGTTGCAGTGCTGTATTTTTAGAGGAAGGGATTTAATACAGGGGTTTATGTGTTTATAAAACCACCAGAAATTCTGAAAAGGCAGGTGCAATGCTGAGCTTCTGGGAAGGGCTCTGAGAACAACACAGGCCTGAATCACAAGAGCTGGGACTGCTGAGACAACACTGATGCCTTGCCACCTGGACTTGGAGCCCCCACCTGTAATGTCACAGCCCCCGGAAGGAGGTGGTGGTAGAAGGGCCCTGACGTTGTGATCCAGTGGTTAGGGAGCAGCTCCAGAAGCTGTCTCCACCACCACTCTCTTGTCACACCCAGGATGCTGGCAAATGAATCCAGGCATTTGCTGCTGGCAAATCTCATCTATCACCAGCGGGGAGGGTTGGAAGCCCACCTCATGTTTGCTCCCTAAGCATCATGCAAGCACACTGTACGTGAGGAAACGCAAACATCATTTTATCCTAAATCTTAGCTATAGAGAAACCTGGCAGGTGGGGATTTTAGCTTTTCCTACTATGAAATACAGGAAGAAACAGAGAAGAGGCTGGGAATGAATGCTGATAGGTGCTATCCAGAGCCGCCATGAGGGAAGCTGGGCACAAAGGCCCAGGGTTGCTGTGGGAGTATAAAGATGAGGTGAATCTAGACTACTGGGTCAAGGTCAGCTCCTCTGAAAAAGTCTAAGCTGGGATCTACATGGTGCAGATGGATATTCCAGGCCAGGCGAACAGCATGTGCAAAGGCCCTGAGGCTGAAGAGGGGACAAAGAGAAATCATAGTGTCTGTGTGATAGTTTGGACTATTTTTCAGCCAATGTTCAATCCCACATCCTGTCATGGGGGTGGTATGGTGGTATGATCTCTCCTGCCCCATTGATGTAGGCCTTGGCCCCATGATATGCTTTGGCCAGATATGAGCAGAGGACTGGTTTGTCTTGGCTTATTGTACTCTGCCATGAGAAGAACCTCCCTGGACTCCAGAAAAAACAAAGATAACAAATAAACAAAAAGTGGAGGAGAAATGAGTCCAACTTGTAGCCCGGAGCCCAACCCAGACCAACCCCAGCCTGAAGCAGAACCAGGTGCCTGAGCCCTGCCTAGATCAGCCAAGCCCCAGCTATCCTGCAGAACAATGAACACGAGGGCTAATGCTTATTGTCAGCCACCGAGCTTTGAGGCCACTTGTTAGGCAGCACTCATGTGGCTGCAGCTGACTGATATAAAATCCAAACTATTGAAAGAGAAGGTCCATCCTGGCTGGAATGGAGAGGCGAGCAGGGAGGTGGTGCAAGAGGAAGCTGTGAAGCTGGCAGAAGCTAGATTTGTACGGGGCCTCTTAGACCCACGTGTAGATATTGGAAATATTCCCATTTTACACGGGGCAAAGCCAAGGCCAAAAGGGGTAGAGTACCAATGACACAGGGCAGGGTAGGGACAGAGCTAGGGCTGGGGCCCCTTCAGGATCCCATCTGTAAGCCTGTTCCCCTTTCCTTTTTTCTTGGTGATGACAACAGCAGCCATTTTACAATCATATTCAGTATGAGCTCGTCAAATCTGATTATTTAGTATTAACCTGATTTAATTGCGTTGAAACCCCCATGTACAGATGGGGAAACTGGGGCCAGAGAGGCTCCATGTCCTGCTTGCAGTCACTTGTTAGTTTGTTTGACCCAGTGCCCCTTGACCTTAAGCACTGGGCCCCACTGCCCCTCAGCAGCCTGGGCTCCCCGGGCCCTTCAAGCCTGAGCTTCTCATCCAGCTGTGCTGAGCTGAACTGCCAACAGAGGGGGGTGTCGACTGACAGTGAACACCAGCTCCTGATGCTGAGACTCTCTGCACCTCTGCTCTCACTCTGAAGGCTACATTTACACCTCAGGCAGGCGTGTGCAGGGAGGCTCAGAACCCATTGTGTGTTTCTGGTAATTACAGGCTTCTTTGTTGTCAGGCATCACTGAGATTTCCTTCCCAGGAGGAGTTCATGAGTGGGCTTAGCCCAGGTCTAATGGGAAGTGACACAGGCAGGGGACACTGAGGGGAGAAGAGAGAAGGGAAGGGTACAGGCGACAGCTGCTCCTGAGATGCCATTGGAAGGAGGGAGGAAAGAACTCCAGAAGCCTGAGTGGAGTGCTGCTTCCTGATCAGCGTGGGGCGCCGGCTAACCTGGGGCCACTTACCATACTGGGCTTTACAGGGCCCCGGGGCCCCTGGGAACATCGGCACCTGTTCTGCAGACCATGAACCCCTGGCTCTGTGTTTCCCAGCTCTGTGCTTCCTGGGTGCAGGATAGTCGTGCACTCCCCAGCCCTCCTGTCCCTGCAGGAGGCCCTGTGAATGGCTCTGGCCAGTGAGCTGCAGGGTGACAGCACCATGCGTCACTTCCCAGGCTGGAGTGTCTGGTGGAGGCTCTCAACCATCCTCTTCCCCTGTTGAGAAGGGTTGTGAGTGGTTCCTGGGAGCAAAGCTTCCTGTTCAACTGTAGGGACAGAGCGTGTGAATGAGAAAGCCACCTTTGTGATTATAAGCCAGAAACATGGTGGAGATGTTTGTTACTGCAGCATGGCTGAGTCTAGCCTCACAGATAACAATGACCTGGTGAGAAGGAGAAATGCAGTCATTCCTAATGGTTTCTTAGAGGTTAACAGAGCCCATTGTCATAATGAGGCATCTGAGAAGTCTTGAAAAGAATGAAAGATAGAAATAAAGGAAAAGAAAGGAAGAAAAAAGGCAGGAAGGAGGGAGGAAGGAGGAAGGACAAAGGGAGGGAAGGTGGTTGTTTACTTTGGTTTAATTCAAGCTTGCCCCAACTCATAGACTAGCAAGCTATCCTTCTACTTTTGTTTGCTTGAAGATATTCATAACCCAGCTCTGCCCCCAGCTTCCCATCCTCCCTGGAGAGGCGTCTCCTCTCTTTACACCTCATGTCCTTCCTCTGCATCCAGGTTTATGGGGAGGGTGAAATAACTCTGCACGGTGCCAGACTTGGCTGTTGCAACCATCCCAGATGTGCAGGCATCTGTCTGAAGGGTGGCCTACAGCCATGCAGAAAGCACAGAGCCAGGACGCATTGAGCCTGCCAGAGAGAGATGGCGTGATTTGGAAGGCGTGACTCTGGCAGTCTGCAGGAGGATCAGTAACACAACAGTCCTGCTAATTACCCCTGGGACACTCATCTCCCCTACGAGGGTGTCTAGCTCCGTGTGAGTTTCCAGACTGAGACTTCCAGACAACAGCTGGAGCCAATGGACTCCCTGCAACCCCAGGATGTGGGGTTCTGCCTCTGGGATTCTCTGGCTGGGATGTGACATTGGCCAGAGTCAGTGGAGATGGGCCTTCTCTTCCTGCCTCCATTCAGACCTCTGGGGGTCCTCAGGGCTCTGCCATCTCCCTGTAGGGCCCCTGGGTGTCCTATCTCCATGTTCCCACGAACCCCAGTTTCTCCCTCCAGTTCTTTTCCCCAGCCTCCGGCCCTGCGAGGTTCCAAGCCTGTGGATAAATGCTCCCATGTCCCACTGGTGTCTGACAATAAACTGGTTCGAAAATGTTACTCTTTCTCTGAGCCTCAAATATCTGCAACTTGGGAGCATGGACCATGGGAGTCATTCTCAAACCATGTTTTAAAAGCCATTAAACCTTTCCTTTGATTAAAATTTTGGGTGGGGTCCTGATACGCTACAGCAGGTGAGAGTAGGGTGCTGGGGGGACACAGGGGATAGTGTCGGGGCGGCAGGAGGCCCAAGGCTCGGGTTCCCACCCAGCTTCTCTTTCACCCACAGCAGTCCCTGGGCTTCCCAGTGTATAGTTTGTAAGTCCCTGGATTAAACCCACCTGGAGGTCCCCCAGCTCACAGCAGGCCATAGCTCAGATGGACACCTACACTGACTCCCCTTCCCTCCCCTAAGGACCCACATCTCACACCTCCAGTGTCTGCCCTCACCCCTCACTCCCAGGATCAGCTGCTAGAGGTGGGGGCACAGCAAGACAATATGGCTGGAGCACCTTCTTTCCCCACCTCTCCTTTGCCCATCCAGACAGGGCCTGAGCTGCACTTCTGGGACAAGGGCTGGAGCCCCCTCTCCACCCTGAGAATCAGCATCATGGGCCTCCATGCCTCCAGAATCTCCCCTGGCACCAACCCCACTCTGACCTGCCAGCTGAAGAGGGGAGCTCATTAGCTACAAATTAGCATTATTATTCAACTCAAGTGCCCTGTCAGGGCTTACGCAAGGGAACCATCAGGCGCCTGGTCTGTGGGCTTGTGTGTCCTTGCTTGAGATTTTAATAATCTCCAAAGTTGTTTTCCTAATGTAGTAATAATAATGATGATGATAATCAGAGGACGTGGCTATGTTCCCTCCCATGGGGCCTCAGCAACCTGATGCATGATGGCCAGCAGAAAAGTTCTAGGTGGGGGTCGGGGTGTGCAAAAATCACCTCTAAAATAACCACAAAACAGATTTCCCCCTTCTTTTACTATTGGGCCAGACTGACTGAAGAATTCCTTGCCCTGTTTCAAACGATTTTAGGAGCAAGGGTATATTTAAGAGCTCTATACCTATCCCTTTTGGAGACCCCTGAGATGCTAACTGATCCCCTCTTGTTCTTGTTAAAATGGTTTCCTTCTATCAGATTATCTGAAATTTGAGATTTGACAGGACAGGGAACAATCTTATTTTGCTTAATAGAGCCCCCTTTATCAGAGAGAACTCTTTTGGGAGCAAGTGACAGGAAAAATTACTTGAAACTGCCTCGAACAACCACCACAACAGGAGATATGTTAGACCACAGCATACATATGTTTGGAAAGCTTCAGGTCCAGTTGGATCCAGATGACTGTAAAAATATTGTCAGGACAATATAAAAATATAAACATTTTTACTTGCACAAACTATAATCAGTCCCTAATATAAAATATTGATCTTTCTTTCCATTGTGTGGCTCTGCTTTTCTGTGTCAATTCTACAGGCTCTTCCTATACAGAGGCACCTCTAGGCTTCTCGCTGATGTTCTTAGTGGGAAAGAGTCTTCTCTTTGCCCAGCAGTCCCTACTGAAGTCCAGCATTGATTTCCAGGGACTCTCATTGGCCCATCTTGGTCACTTGACCATCTCTGAACTAATCACTATGACCAGGAGAAAGAGTTGCTCTGATTGGACAGGCCTGAATCACATGCTCATTCCTGGAGCAATAAAGGGGATGGCACCTCTCTCCAGCAACGTAGGCTGAGCAGGGAGGAGCATTAAGTACTCGGGCAATCAGGGTGCTGCTACCAGAAATAAGGGAGATGTATTTCTGGACAGGCAAAACCTGTATGGAGATTTACAAATATTTATACTTTAGATGGCACTCACTCACCCCCACCGTCCGCCACCATGCTCACGGCTCCTGAATCTAAAGCTGGCCAATGGCCTAGCTGACCCTAGACCAGGAAAAGCTTTTATCAGCTAGATGGTTGCTTCTCTGGCCAGATCTTGGCAATCGCCAACTGAAATTAAGGAAATCACAGATGTTAAAATGTTCAATCCGATCTTCACCTGATGCCCTTGCCACTGCAGCTTCCTCAAGAGATTGTTCAGTCATTACTACTGGGGACTCACCATCTCTAGGACAGCCTTCGTCCACCAGGACTTGGTTCACTTCTTTATTCCCAGGATGAAATGATGCCTAGCAAGTATTGTTGCATAAATAAATAAATATCGCAACTAGTTGGTTTTGACTGTAAAAAACATTCTCCTGTACATATGTGTTTAACCAAAATTAAGCTGGAGGTTTCCACCCCTTAGTTAGAGCCAATCAGAAAAACTTTACCATTTTGAAGTGACCAGGTGTCCAAAATTGTAAGAATAGCAGATATCTCTCACCTGCACCCCAGCTAGTACCTCCTTACACTGCATGAAACTAGTTTCTTCGACTTCCTTCCACGTGATATGATTTGAAGTCCTTCATCCCATACTGAGTGCTCTCATTAGTCCCAGTCTCCTTGGTCAGTATCTTTCCCCACCCAAATGTGGTGCCAGTTTTCTAGGTGTGGGAGTACTAGAGCATGACACACCAAAACAATCACCTCCCTCATGCTACATATTTTACCTCTATTAATATGACCAACAGCATCTCATTATTATTTGGGATGCTATCTCTCACTGGAGACTCATACTATGTTTACTTTCTCCTGAAACTCTTGTATTTTTCATATATCCAAATGATGGCTTTCCTATTCCTTACTTATAGGGTTGACTTTTTTTTTTTATTAAATCATAGCTGTGTAATATAAAAGCTATAACCCAATTATGGTTGATTTTTTTTTTTTTTGCAGTTTTTGGCCAGGGCTGGGTTTGAACCTGCCACCTCTGGCATATGGGGCCGGCGCTCTACTCCTCTGAGCCACAGGCGCCGCCCGGTTGACATTTTTTGTGTGGCTCTTCATACCCAAAGAGAAAAGGATGATGGTGAGGACACTGAGGATGGAGGAAATTAGCCTTTTTGGAACATTCCCTATCTGCCAGTCATTTCAACTATTTACTTCTTTAAACCCTATGAAGTAGGTATTATCGCCCCTAATTTACAGATGTTGAAACTGAGGCTTGAAGGAGTTCTCTATCTACAAATGCCACCCAACTAAAAGAGGCACACATGGGATTCAAACCCAGGCTAACCTGGCCCTGAAGCACATGCTGTTATAGCAACACCATGAATTCCTCCCAATGACAAGGGTCTGAATTGAAGTTGAGGCAGCTGGTCTACCTCAGTTGCATCACGCAACTAAGTTCTCTTTGCCCCCACCTCTGTCCAAGCTCATCCCATTGCACCTGCTCTGACTCTCCTTCTGGGTACTGCTTCCAGCATACGGCAAGAACTTAGCATAACCCAAAAGTTCTCTGTGTCCATCTGCCCACTTGGCACAGCTGCATCTGTAGGACCCCATGGACAGCAGATGGGGGGTCAGTGAGTCTGGGGCCCAAGAGCCATCTTGGAAAAGGTACTCAGAAGACAAAAAGGCCAGGGTGGTCGGCCGCATTCCTGCCTGCACTCACCAGCTGTCAAAGGGGTTCGCCAATTAAGTGGTTGCTTAGGGCTTTCAAAACCACTAATCAAACCTGCCAAAATCTTGAAAAAGGGCTTTTTAAAAATTTTCTCTTCATTTATTTTTTTAAGCGTATTAAAAGGTTCATTAAAGCTCTGCACGGGATGGAGAAGGCCGTCCTCAGCCTCCCTCCCCCCTCGCTCAATAATTAAGAACAGGGCTCCCCCCAGCATTAGCTTTCATGCCTCCCCCATTGGCAGCAAAAACTGTGGATGGGAGTTCAGAAGCATCTTGTTAGCTTGTCTACCTTGCGAGGAATCGCTCGTTAATGGGAGATGCTGGGAGTTGGTAATTTGGTAAAGACGCAGTGTTACTGTCAGCAGATAGCTTCTCCAGCCCTGCTTGCTCTCTCTTGTATTTGGAACTTGGCTGGGAAACATCAAAGAAAAGATGGCCTGCTGGGAATCCAGGCACAGTGTATCCCCTCGAGGAGCTCTCCAGAATAAGTGGTGTTTGGGAAGCTGCCGTATAGGTCCCTCTGGAGAGAACAGGTTTCCCCACTGCATTGGAAGGTGCTAAACCCAGAGTGAGAAAACTTAGACCCCATTTCAGTCTCTGAGTTACCTGGGGCAGGTGGCTTTATCTTCTGGTCTCAGATTCCACATCTGCAAAGTGGAGCTAATAGTATCTTCCCTGCAGAATTGCCAAGAGGGTTGCATGGTCACCATAGTAATTAGAATGACAGTTGCCAAGGATGAAGAATTTGCCATAATGAGATGCTCTACCAAGGTCCTCAAAACCCCCATTTCACAGGCAAGAAAACTGAGGCTCGGAGAGGGTAAGTGACTAGATAGTGGTCATACAGCTAGCAAGAGGAGTGAGATTTGAGATCAGGTGTATCTGTTTCCAATACCCTGTAGGTTGCCCCTTCTTATTTAAATTAGATTCTACATGCAAGTGTGACTGCAACCACAATTCATGCAGAGAAGTTTCCGTTTGTGGTTGTGAACTGTCAGACTCCAGGACATGCCGAAGTAGGAAGGACCAAGGTCAATTTTAAGGGTTACAGAAACAGTTCAGGAGGGAAGAGACTGGCCGAAGGCCCCACAGCTCACAGGCCAGCGCACACTGTAGGTAGTTAGAGGGCCCAGATCTCAATGGGGCACCAGTGAAAAGACAGACCCAGCACCTACCACACCTCGGAATCCACATTCTAGTAGACCAGAAATGCCGACGTGGAACCAGTGGAGAGGTACAAATAATCAACAAAGCCTTGGCCTCATTTATTCAGCAGATTATCTCTGAGTGTGTAAGGCACCAGGTGTGAACGGGGGATAAAAGGGGCCTTGTTTTTTAGATGTCTAAAGCGCTTCCAAGTCATCCCAGTCACCTGTTATGCATAAGCAAAATCCTTCCAGAATGTGATTGGACCCTGCCATCCTGACACTCTGGGGTCCCAGGGCCCCCCTCCTCCTCCTCATTCTCCAGTAGGTGCTTCAGGTCACTGCCCCAAATTACCTCCCACCCCCAGGGTTCCCCTGCTGGGCTTCTCCTCATCCTTCAGGTTTCAGATCCAACGTCACTGCCTTACGGACACCTCGTTGGCTGCCCCCTATCATCTTCCCTCCCCGGAGTCTACGCCCTCCCACCTTTTCTTTTTTCTTCATAACCATCAGCATCACTCACGGCTGTTCACTGTTTGTGCATTTTCTCCACTCTTTAATTCCAATTAGACAAAAGCTCCTTGAGGACAGTATTGTTTACCATCATAGCTTCAGGGTCTGACACTTAGTAGATTACCATTTGATTGCAAGAACCAGGCATAAGACATATTACAAGGTCTAGGAAGTGAGTCATAGGTCTCATTCATGGGTGGTAGAAAGAAGAGGTAATCGTGGTGGGCTCCCTGGAGGGGTGTTGCTTCCCAGGTAGGGAATGGCCCAGGCACAGCTCTGGTGGATAGAAGGGAGGGCTGAGAGCAGAGGAGAACATGGGGGTTAGGGAGTAACACTATGCACCACTTCCATGTGCCTGGGTTCCCAGAGGAGAGGGCCGGGGCCTGCTCTGGTGGCTGTGGGGGACAGGTTGGTGGAGGACAGTGGCAAAACCTGATCTCAGTCTCTAGCCTGTCACTGCAGCAACTGTAACTCTGCCCCAACCCAGATAGAAAGACAGGAGGAAAAAAAAAAAAAAGGATAAAGAAAAAAACCCACACCAATTCCCTGGGAAACATTTGAAAACAACATCTCATGGAACAAGGAATGCGTGTAAGGCTCAGGTGGGCTATAGGTGACCTCATTTCTGATGCCGACACCAGCCCTCCTGCTGCCAGGCACAGCAGAGCCGGCTGCTGTGCAGGCCTCGCCATGCGGGAGCTTCTGCTGGGCAAGACATTTCTCCTGGGAGGGGGCACTGATGCCCAGCTGGACCTGCAGGGCTCTGATGGGCAGTGTTCTTTCCCGTTTCAACATCCCAGGTCAACAGACCTTCCCCAATGACTGCTAGGTCCCTGAATCTGAGCCGCCAGCTGGAAAAGCGGATGACAAAGACACAACCCTGCCCTGGAAAGGCTGGTAGTCTGGAATGGGAGAGGAACTAGAGAACAATGGAGCCAGTGCAGGAGCGATGTGGGGACAGAGGATGGGCTGTCAGAGGCTGGCAGGCCCTGCAGCCTCACCCCTTCATGTGCTGAGAAGCGGCTAAAGGTCAAGGGTCAATGTCTCAGGGTCATCTCCACTTTGCTAAGTCCAGTTCCTCCAAAGGCCATGGCCAGGTTGACATGCCCCAGGGGACAGAGCAGATCAGCACAAATGTCATCCAGGGTCCCCTGGCCCCAGAGGCCAGACAGACAGTAAAACTAAATACATGTGGAGGGTTTTCCACAAGGTTGGCATAATGTTAGATTTGGGGTTGAGTAGTGATGGGGAGATGATTTGTGTCATGGTGAAGAAGAAATTTTGGTGTCAATGATGATGAAGTGAGTTGTCACAGTGGCTGGCTGTGGTCGTGATACCCAAAGGTACAATGAAAGTGTTGGCAATGATGAGGAATCCTGATAACAGGGTGATCATGGCAGCAGAATAAAGGTGGTGAAGGTGATGTGGGCGGTGGTGGCGGTGATGGACCAGGTGATGATGATAGGGGAGAGTTTGTAATGACAGTGGTGACAGTGGTGATGTCAATGGTGCTGAAGATTGGGATGATGTCCAGATCCCTCTCAAACAGAACTGGAAGTGCAGACAGCAGCAGACATCACTTGCTCCCATCCTCGAGCGGCACTCTCTAAAATCTCTTTGTGGCAGGCTAACAATAGAGCCTTTTCCAGGGAAAACATGCGTTCCAGTATACCGAACAGCCCTGATGTCTCCACTGGTCTTTTTTTTTTTTTTTTTGAGACAGAGCCTCAAGCTGTCACCCTGGATAGAGTGCCGTGGCATCACAGCTCACAGCAACCTCCAATTCCTGGGCTCAAGCAAGTGTCTTGCCTCCGCCTCCCAAGTAGCTGGGACTACAGGCGCCCGCCACAACACCCAGCCATTTTTTGGTTGCAGCCCTCATTGTTGTTTGGCGGGTCCAGGCTGGGTTCGTACCCGCCAGCTCAGGTGTATGTGGCTGGCACCTTAGCCCGTTGAGCCACAGGCGCCAAGCCTGGTCTTTAGCTAATGCCTGTCACTCAGGCAGCAGAGAATCTCCAACACCCTAAAGACTTCACTGCTGCCCTCTAGAGATATAGACATGCCTGGCCATCAGGAAGAAGTGGGTTCTTCCCTGGCAGGATTATCCATAGAGAAAACAGTACCAATCAGTGGAAAAGGGGGTCATTTTGCACATCAAGAGAGAGGCCAGCTTAGAGGATAGTTGTTAATATTAAAAGTCAGGACAAGATCTCAAAGCAACTCAACCACCAAGTTCCAGCTCCAAAGTCACCTCCTTATAGAAGACCTCCCAGATTGCTTCTGGGCTGAGTAGAGCCCTGCAGGCCTCCTTAGTATTCCCCCGTCACCTTCCTAGATGATAATGTCTAGCTATGGGTACGCAGTTTTGTAATGGCTGTGTGTCTGTCTCCTGAATGGACCATGCCTTCTTTAGAGTCAAGGAACAAGACTCTTTATGGGTAGGACCAGGATCTGGCACAAACTAGGCAGCTGATACATGACCACTGTCAGTGAGTCAAGGTCAAGGCTTACAGGGAGGGTCTGACTCCACCCTGGTCCAAGGTCCATCTTGGGTCTGACTGTCTTAATTATCTCAGGCTACTATAACAAAACACAGCAGAACCTCCATAGTTGACCACCTCCTTGCATGGACTACATCGTTAGGTTGACCTAATTTTCATAGATGGAACATGTACCACATATACATAGCATACGTATCAGTACAGTAGACCTAGCATTTATTTCTTACAGGTCTAGTGGCTGGAAGTCTCAGATCAAGGTATAGGCTGCTTCAGTTCCTGGAGAGGGCCTTTTCTTGGTTAACCCATGGCTGCCTTCTCTCTATGTCCCCATGTGGCAGGAAGAGAGAGGACAGCAAGTTCTCTGGTCTCTTCTTTTTTTTGAGAGAGAATCTCAAGCTGTTGCCCTGGATAGAGTGCTGTGGCATCATAGCTCACAACAACCTCCAACTCTTGAGCTCAAGCAGTCCTCTTGCCTCAATTTTTCTATTTTTAGTAGAGATGGGGTCTTGCTTTTGCTCAGGCTGGTCTCGAACTCGTGAGCTCAAGCAATCCACCCACCTCAGCCTCCCAGAATGCTGGGATTACAGGTTTGAGTTGCCCTGCCTGGCTTCTGGTCTCTTCTTATAAGGGCACTAATCTCACCATGGGGCCCCACCCCAATGACCTCATGTAACCCTGATAATCACCTCCCAAAGGCCTGGCCTCCAGATGCCATCACACTGGGTCTAGGGTTTCAACCTATGAACTAGAAGGGGCAACACAGCCAGTCTACAACCCTGACTGTGCCTCTGGGGAGCCACAAAGCAGCCCTTTAGAAAAGGCAGGAAATAGATAAGCCCAGTCCTGGTACCCAGCTGGAGGAACTGAGGAAGGCTGGACACATAGAAGGTGGATGAGGACCTTTCCTGCAACCCCCTGCTGTGTCCTTGAGCTGCCTGTCAGCTGACCTCCTCATTAGCATGAACTTTCTGGGCCCTCGCCAAGTTCCAAATCATCTTAATTAATGACCAGGGACAGTTCAGACCCTGGGGAGGAAACTTTAGTTTCCAGGCAGGCAGGAAGAGGGTGACCACAGGGACAGTTCCAGTGAGAGCAGTCATCTAAGATGCCTCAGAGAAGAATTGGCTCCTGGAGGAATTTAGGGAAAATAAGATGGGTTATTACCTGCGGCTGCATGGCTGGGCTTGACCTTGGGCTCCTAGAGAGGGGGGTGACTTTCATCTTCCTTTACTTCCTTCCATACACGGTTACTGTGGGTTTCCTTCTTGCCAGGCCCCTGGGGCACCACCACGCACTCCCTCAACTGTCCATACTTACTGAGCACTTACTAGACACCAGGTGCCATGCTCAGGGAGGGAGATGCTGTGCTGAACCCCTCTCTGGGGAGCTTACAGTCTAGCGGACACGCAGAGAAAATCAGACCCAGATATTCCTACAAAAGAGGGAGGCAGATATGCCCTCAAATAACTGAAACTTGAGGAAGAGAGACCAAGGACATTTGGCAGAGAGGAAAGAATGCAGGCTTTGGGGGGAGACCAACGTGGGTCTAAATCATATCTGTGTCTCACCTGAGTCTCAGCTGCCACATCTGTAAGATGGAGACAATACCTGCTCACCAGAGCTGCTACAAGCATTTTAAAAAGTCAGCTTCAACCCTGGGAGGGAAGGATGACATTTGAACTGGGTGGTATGATTTCTGGCTGGCAGGACCGAGAGGAGTTTTCTTGCAGAGGTGAGTTTCTGGTGAAACCTTGAAAATGGCCTGTGGTACAAAGTGGGCTGACTCATCAGCAAAGGGCGGGGTAATGAACGTATGATGAAAGGGTCAGTAAAAACAGGCGGCCACGCTCCCTCGCAGCCGCCTGTTGGCCTTCAGGACCTGCGTCTCTACCGGAAATTGGGTGATTGTTTGTACACTTGTCTATCGTCTGTCTGCCCTAACTAGGTCAGGAGCCCTAGGCGGTCAGCTTGTGTCTGCAGTGTTTAAGGCAGCGCTGGGGCGGAGTGGGCATTCGAATCACATCCGTTGGATGAATGAATGGGATTGTAGATGATACCATTCTGTGGATCCCAAGGGCAGCCTGATGATGAGGTCATGGATCTATTTGCTCATGACCTTCTACAAACGGAGTTGTTGGGTTTTTAGGAACACCTGACCCTGCTGAGAAAAACGTGTGTTAAGCTGGTAAAGGTCCAAAGAAGTAGCTGCCTAATCCTTTTTCCTGGCCATACAGAAATCCTTAATCTAATTCTTTATATCCGTTTTATTATCTCATTTATCCAGAAAGCAGGTGGGAATAGTGAGCCCCATTCCCAAGTCTGTACAGACAAGGAAACAGAGGCTGGGAAGGTGAAGTGCCTCTCAAGTTCACACAGGTGGGCAGCATGCATCCCTAAACTCAGGGCCTGTCTCCAATCCCAAGGCTCGTTCCAGGAGCCTCGCAAAGCACCGAGGTCCTGGACGCTGGTCAGTTATGACTGCGGAGGAGGGGCTGCGTCGTTTTCGAGCTTTCTCTTTCTACCACGTGTGATCGGTGTGGGGCCTCCATTTCCTCACCCCTTGCATGCCTCATGGGATGGTGACCACACGGGTGCAGAACCCAACACAGGGCCGGCCAAACAGCAGGTGCTCACACCGGAGCTGGCTTTTCCCCTTTCTTGAAGGGCTGGTGACACGCCAGTCACAGAGATGAGGGACTCCACCAGGAGCTTCTCTAGGGAAAGGGAGTGGTGGAGGTGGACGGCAGACAGGGAGCCACACAGGTGCGGGGCGGCAGGGAAGGAGGCCAAGGGAGGGAGGTGAGAATGGAGGACATGAACGTGGCCACCCCGAGTCCAGCAGCGCCCACCTGAGAGCAGCGCACACTTGCCGTGTCATATAAATGATAAGCAATAATAATAACATCGGTTCGCGTGTAATGAGAAAGGCTACAGAGACCGAATTACCTCGGTAATGGGTTGCAGATGTCAGGGACTCATTTGTTTCTTGAGAGAAGAGCTGAGGGTTGACCTCTCTCTCTCTCTCTCTCTCTCTCTCTCTCTCTCTCTTTCTCACATACACAGAGACAGCTCGCTGCTCAAGGTGGAGAGAGGGAGGATACAGCCCCTGGAGGGGAAAAAAGCCTGCCCGGCTGGGGTAGAAGGCACAGGCTAGCGGGGCTCAGAGGGGAAACGTGGCCATTGTTGCTGCTTTTCCACCACGTCCTGACCTTGCCTTCTGGACACAGCAGATTTGCGTTTCCTGGCCCCTTGTGGTCGCTGGGCCATTGAGTGATGCGTGTCACCTTTGGGCCACAGCCCTTAATGGCTGGTGAAAACCCCTCTGGAACTCCATTCCCTCTGCCCCAGCACACGTGCCAGTTCGTATAAACTTGGCTACTCGGTCAGTCCGGGTCCTGCCTTGAACGGGAGACAGCCTAGAGCCCTGTCACAGTGGATGGACAGCAGAGAAAGAAATGCTTTGTTGATGCTAAGCCATCAGGGTTGGGGCGAATGTCACTGCACCCACCCTGGCTAACACAGGGCTCTGCTTTGGGGCCTGTGTCTAAGAAGATGAGCCCCAGACCTGGGCACATGCAGCTGGCCACAATACAGCATTTTTCTGGACAGACGGAAACTGTCCCCAAACATCCAAGACAGGCAGATGGGTCTCAAGACCTAGAATCATCTGAGGTCATGATGTTACCTCATGTTGTGTTGTTTTGCTGGCTCTGACATCGCTCCAGTAAATAAAAATCAGACAGGACGTTCATTAGCATAGAGGCTCATGAAGGTGATCTGTCCCTTAAATTCGGCTTTTCCAATTGTTTTTTTAGGTCATCAGATGTCTGAGCCTGGCATGTTATCGAGGTTTTCAATAAGTGGTGATTATCGTTAACTGTGCTCTCATCCCGTTGCCTTATTATAAGGTGGGAAATTGGAGCTCACCTTTTCAAGGTCACACAAGACACGCTCTGTTCTTGTAAACTTCCCAAGAATCTCCCTCAAGCTTCTCTCCACATTTCCCGCAGTTATGAGGGCTCCGAGAACCTGAATATTACTTTCATCTCTTATTTAAGGAGGCACAAGGGGTGAAGTGAGCTTTGCAAGACACAAACTCATACCTGAATCTAAATCTCGGAGGCCGGATAACAATGCACAGCCTCCTGCCAGGTGAGTGAGAATGCGACCAGGACTCAGCTTTCCATTCAATCAGCCCGTAGTTCAGCGGGAGTCTCACCCCCCAAGTTTCTCACTGAGCCGGCGCCTCAGAGTTCTTCTCTGTAACCTCTCCACCTCTGCTCTCATAAATAATCCACTCTCGGCCTTTCTGGCTGGGAGGTGCTGTTCTTCAGACCTTGAATCATGTCCGCAGCTCCCTCCTGGATCCATTCCAGTTGCCACATTGCTCGGCGTCTCTGCATAGATTGTGCTTTCCCTGCTTCCCGGGTCCCATACATTACACACTCGTGTGGTCAACCCGATAGCCCTCACTGCCTGAAAATATAAATCATGGTTAAAAAGGGAGGAAAGCAGTTTAGCATCTCGAGCTGGGATAATAATAACAGTAGAGAACATAGAGGGAGACTTTGTTCTGTGCCAGGGAATTCTGAAGGGTCCAGATGTGTTGACTTTTGACCTCCTTGCAATGGCCCTAAGAGTTGGCGTGATCACTTTTCTGCTGAGGATAGCAAAACATAGAGTATTTCAATGACTCGCCCAGGATCACGTGGTGGTAAGAAACAGAGACTGCATTCAAGCTCTGGATGCCGCTCCCTTGAATCTTCCCTCCTAACCGCTGAGCTTTGTATCTTTTTGGATGGAACTTATGGGGTCCTCAGATTCAATCCTACTTGGAGAGGAAGTACGGAGAAGCGAAGCGATTTTCTTTAGCTCCCATGGAAAGTTGGTGGCAGATCTGGTTACTGGTCCCTCCTACCACCGATTCTATTTCAGGTTCCCTGCATCCTTCCCACGGAGCGCCCTCTGATCTGGACGAGGATGCAAAGCTTCCTCCTTATGCCCAAAGACTCAGCCCACAGTGGAGATGAACTCCCCCATCCTTCTCAGGAACTATAGTGTGCAATCTGTTCCTCTCCCAGGCACATCTGGAAGTGGTTCAGAAATGACACAGAACAGTGAAAGAGATGCCTGCCCAACCACCGTCCTCTGTGCCAGAGCTGCCAGCCACAGAGGATGTGCTAACAAGAGGGAAGGGGCTCCCAGCAGGCCAGGGCTTGGTTGATCTGGTTAAAATCTTTCCCGAGAGAGAATAGGGCTGTATTCTGCTTGGTTGCACCTGACTTCCCCTACCTATGCCCAGATTTTTGTAGCCTTCTCTCTAAACACCTTTGCTTGACAAAGAGACAAAACTGATCCTTAAAGGAAAATACCAACTTGCAAAGGAATCCTAGCCTGCCGAAGTAAAAATAAAAGGGTAGGGGGAGGTAAAATCAAGTTCCAACTAGGGAATCGGTGAGTCTAAGGAGTTTGGGGGACCACAAGTAAGAAAGAGAATAAGGCAGAAATACCACAGAGATCTGAATTTACCTGCTCAGTGACATACCATAGAACATTAAAACTAATCAGCTATGCAATGATTTTTATTACATAAGCCAATAAAATGGGAAAATTGCATTTCCACTGTTAACTATTAGGCTGAGTATTTTGAACCTTGTATTTTATAGCTTCATGATGCCTTAAGATTTTTTAAGTGCATTTTTTTCGTATTGAACAAAGTCACTCTTAAACATTCCCCACAGATGCATGAGATAGGATTATTGTTCCTATGTGCTCCCCGACCTCCTTTCCCTTTGGCCACATGACTTTACAGGAGACCAGGCTTTGCAGAGATCCCTACACTATTGACTTTGAGTGTGGCCCTGTGACCAGTTCTGGCCAATGGAATGCAGGAGAAGTGACAGTGGGGCAGCTTGTGTTCCACTTGTCCGTTGCAAAATTTCTGTCCTCTGTCATGAACAAGGGATGACCCAGGTTGCTTAATCTTGGGATGAGAGATATGTGGAAACAGAACCTAAATCTAACCCACAGCTGGAGCTTTCAATCTAGAGCTCCAGCCTCCAGGTTGCAGCTGGCCCAGCAAATCCACAGGCACAAAGTATACAGCTTTATCGCTGCAAGACATGACTAATTCAACACACACACTTAGAGATGCAGAGACTCTTAGAATCTCAAGTTTGGAAGAGACTTCTCTTTTTTATTAATGACTATCATTTATTGAGGGCTTATTAAGTGCCAGGCTCTGGGACCAGGTCATTTATATGCAGCATCACTTTCAAATGGGGAAATAGAAGCTGGAGAGGTCAGGTAACTTGCCGAAGGTCGCTTGACTAATTAGCGTGAGGACTGTGATGTCAAATTCAGGTCTAGCTGGCTACAAAAGCCCTGCTCATCCGTGCTGCCCTCATCCACGCCTTGGAGTAGGTCAACATCAGCCCTCCCTGCTCCCGGCCTCTCTGACCTTGCCTCATCCTCCAAGATCCTTGCCAAGGTCTTTATCAGTGTGCTTTTGAGTCCTTTAATTAAATAAAAAGGAGCTTATCTCCCTCACCACCAAAAAAAGGGCACTCCATCTTTGAACAGGAAGATTTCTGGTTATTGGAAATTCTTCCTTGTATGGAGCCAAGCCTGTCCCTTGGAAGCATCTTTCTTGAGGTCCTGATTTTTTCCTCCCTTGGGACGACATAGAAAGATAGTGAACTCTCTTCCATATCCCAGCTTTTCAAATATCATAAGAAATGTTTTACATTCACCCCGTGTCTTCTCTTCTCTGAACTCAACAGCCCCACTTCCTCTAGCTGTCCTTAAGAAAACACATTTGTATTGTGAAATATTGCACACAGAAAAATGCATAAAATATAAAAGCACAGTTCCATAAATAACTGTAACGTGAGTCCTACGTAACCCCTCCTGGGCCAGGAGATGGGACTCTGTCATCTCCTGAAGACCCTGTGTCTACTTCCTAATTATCCTTGCCCCTCACTCACCCAGGGGGAACCACCGTGCTGACACTTACGATAATAATGTCCTGGCTTTTCTTTACGGTTTGATTATCTGTGTAGTTTAGTTTTGCTGTCTGTAAATGGAGTCCTACTATAATGTTCTTCCGTGCTTCACTTCTTTTAATTCACATTTGGTTTAGAAGATGCGTGTTGTTGCTTGTAGCTGTATTTCATTGTTTTTATTGTATAGTACTCCACTGTATGAATATACTACAGTTGACGCACGCATCCTATTATAGGGGACGTTTGGGATGTGTCCGGGCCTGGGTTGTGATACATGACGTTGCTATGAAGATTCTACCACGTATACTTCAGTCATTCGTCTGAAAGTTTATTTTGGATCATAGGATATGAGTGTCTTAGCGTGTCTTGGGATATGAGTATTTTATCATATTGCCAGGCTGCTTTCCAAAGTGATGGAATCTAGTTCATACACCCAGCAAAAGCTTGTGCGAATTTCCATTGCTCTTGTAGCATAACAGGGCTTGGTTCCCAGTGACCTTCTTATCCTGGCTATTTGGTTTCCAAAAGGTGGCCACCTACGCGTGTGCAATGCATATTCGTATTCACCAAGTACGTGCCAAATGCAGGTGCATACTCGCCCAATGACACTGAGTTGTACGTACAGAGGAGGAACCCCACTGGCCTAAGTTTGAGCAGACATACAATTTACTAAGAAATCACTGCGACAAAGAAGATACAGAAACTTTCTCCGCTTAACCACAGTCCTAATTCTGTACTTCTATGAGTAGGTAAAAAGTAAAAGTAATCAATATCAAACTCTGGTGTTTACACTTGATCTTAGCCAAAAGGCCGAGAAGGGATAAACTCTCGTGTTTAAATAAATGAATTGAATAAAAGTAAGTCTTCCTGAGTTATTCATTGTGGAAGATTGGATTATGGGTCTGCCTCATCACTCCCCAGCAAATATAATAGGATTAAACATCCATAGTCTTTTTTATTTTTATTTTTTTTGAGACAGAGTCTCATTCTGTTGCCCTGGTTAGAGTGCAGTGGTGTCATCATAGCTCACAGCAACCTCAGTCTCGTGGGCTCAAGGGATCCTCTTGCCTCAGCCTCCCAGGAGCTGGGACTACAGACGCCAGCCACAATGCCTGGTTAATCTATGTTTAGTAGATACCGGCTCTTGCCATTGCACAGGCTGGTCTCAAACTCCTGAGCTCAAGCAATCCACCCACCTCAGCCTCCCAAACTGCTATGATTATAGGTGTGAACCGCTGTACCCAGCCAAAACATCCATATTCTTCAGCATGCATTTTTGTGGTTCCCGCGCACTGTGGCCTGGCTATAATTCTTCATCTCTTGAGCTGGGACCCAGCCATGTGTCTTGCTCGGGCAGATGGAAAGTTAGCAGATGTGGCACAAGCAGAGACTTCAGTTGCTCTTGTGCAATTCAGCCTTTGCTCTTTCTGTTCTGCTGGGCCCACATGGACTAGAACATCCCCAGCTGAGCCCAGCCAAGATCAGCAATCTCCATCCAACCAGAACAAATTATATGCTGTTGTTGTATGCCATGGAGATTTTGTAGTGGTTTGATATGGAGCAATAATTAACCAACATCATCACTGTTGTCATCATCACCATCACTCTATAAACAGTAGCTACCATTTATTGAGCATTTATGATGTGCCAGGCCTTGTGCTAAGAACGCTATATACCTTATCTTATAGTTCTCACACCGCAAGATGACATGCTTGTAGTCAACATTATTTCTGCTTTGCAGTGGGAATCTGAGGCTCAGAAAAGTTGAGAGACTTTCCCAACGTCCCATGATTAGTAAGGCAGGGACCAAAGGTTATATTTGGGTCTTTCCGATCCAAGAGCTCAGGCCTAACTTGGAAGAGAGATATGAGGAGATTTTTAAAGAACACTTTTGGATTATTGCATTGAATTAGTGTTTGTGGAAGCTGTGATGAAAAGGCATCAGAGGATGCAGCTGTCACAGATGCGACATTAAAAGTCAGACTGAGGTAAGTAGGGAGCTGTTAGAAGGTGGGCCTTTAGTGACCTCTGTTCTTCATCCACTCAGGCTGGCCACTGCACTTTCTCCAGGACACTAGACTCTGGCAGAGGAACCACGGCCTTCTGTCCATGGGGATCGAATAATCAGAGATGTGGAAGAGGTCAGAGCTGGGTGGGAGCCCCAGCTGATATGTCATGAGTCCTTTGACAAGTCACTGAATCACCAGAGGCTCCATTCTCTAATGTGCAAAATGGGAGGAAGAAAAATAATCCTTTTTCCAAGTTTGTTATTGGGGACGAATAATACAAGGGATACGAAGCATTTGTAAATAATGAAACCCTCCACAGATGGTGGTGGTTGTCACTTTTCTCGTTATATTTACAGTGCTGGTCCCCCTTGTGACCAAGCAAAGACGCAAACATCTCCAAAGCAGCAGCACGGTTCTCCTGGATGGTCCCACACCAAGAGGATGGGGAGAAAGGAGGCAGAGTGTGAGAGCCGGGAACGTGAAGAACGGTGAGAAGCACAAAGCTGTCTCCGGTCTCCAGACAGGCCTTTAGGTTGGCTGAGCTCATGATGGGACCCCAAGGGGGATTGCATTGTTCTTTGCCCCACCCTCTGCCTCCTCCACAGCCTGGGCAGTCTCAGTTCTGGCAGGGACTCTACCATTACTCAGAGAAAGAAGCCGGAACTGTGGAAGCCACGGGATGGTTGGGTGGACACTGAGACTCTAGGGAGCCCAGTCAAATTCTGGGGGCCAGCACACCCTGTAGTCCCAAGGGCAGTAATGGGGATGGGAGACCATTCTGAATGTCCTGTGCTCCACAGGATAGTCAGAAGGGGGCCTCTGCTTTGACCTTCAGCTTTTATGTGCTTGAGCCTCTGCAAAAGCTCTTTCATTTCTCCCCAGAGCAGCATCTGACAGCTCTCCCCACTCTTCTATGTGCCAGCGTTTCTTTGTTAGGTTGAATAAAGAAGCTTGTTACTGGAGAAAATGCCTTGGCAAGTGTCAGTGAAGAGATCTGCTTCCTTGAAGAAACTCCCATAAACCCTTTCAAGCTGCTGCCTTGGAGTCCCCGAGCCCTTCGGATCCAAAGGCCTCTCTGTTTTCCACACTTTCCTTGGCCTTTGGTTGGCAATGATCCATGGCTCGGGAGAGGTGAGCCCTGCTTCCGGACTCCCCCGGGCACTGGGCCATTTGGTCCCCGTCATTTTGCTTTCCTTGTCAGTTGACCTGGAGCTAAGAGCTTGGCACTGGGGAAGGGAGGGGGGTGCGAATCTGGGTCAGGCTGAGTCAGCAGACGATATTCACCCGTGGTCACTCCAGGAGGCCAACTACCCGCTCCAGGTTTCCCAAGAACCAACTGGGTCTTCCTGAACTTTATCTAGAGAAGATAGTTCAAGGGTGTCAGTAAGAAAGTTGCAGCCCACCCCCATCTTTCTCTCTGGTTTCCCCTACCTCCCCTCCCTTCTCCACTGTACTAGAACACAGCTCCCTCTCTCTTGTCTGTGCCTTTTCCCACAGGGTAACTATGCCAACCCCCTAGCCCAGTGGGCTGGGATCTAATGCATGAATGCTCTGGTCCTCGCCCCAGATAACACCCCACCCCCGGATGCTCCTCTCCCTCTCATGGACCCAGTTCCAGCAACACCTTCCCATGGGACCTTCTCTGAGCACCCAGGGAGCCCCCGTCCCCCACCTTGCCTCTCTGCTCTGTACCTGCTTTCGTTTTCGCACTTGTCCCTCTAACTCATGACATGCACTGACCCCCATCTCCCGCTGGGCAGGAGCTTCTTGAAGGTCAGAGATGGCCGTGCACCCAGCACCACAAACTCCAGGACCGTCATAGATCTCGCTTCCCAAGTCCTCAAGGATGAGTCCTGTGTGCAGACCCTCTGGTGATGGTGGAGGAGTTACTGCAAGAGCAGAAAGGGCAGAAAGCTGGCAAGACTGTGTAATCATGCTGGGTTCCAGACTTTGCTAGGTTCATGAAAAACAGGAAAAATTGTTCATGAGAAATAGCTGGGCTGACACCTTCCCCAGGACCCCCAGCATCAGAGCTCCCGAGAGTGCGCCTCCGATGGTGCTGTTTGCCTCCACCTGGAACAAAGCATCGGTGCTGGGCAGGGTCCCCCCATTCTCCTCAGGGCTCACCAGATGCCTCACAAACCCGGGGTCTGACCCTGATCCCACCTGACATGACAGGACAGCAGGGTCTCCTGTTTCATGGCACAGGCCAAAGCCACTTTGCAGCAGGTTGTACTTCGGATGTCCTTCCTCGAAGTGGAGTGGACAGTGGGCAGGGCAGGCCCAGGGCAACTCCTGGTCCCTGTTGTGATACCACCTGCCTTTCAGAGTGGAAGGAAGGTCTCAGAAGGGGGTCTCTCTTTGTGACTGGAAAGCATCTGGCCTCACCAAGGGAACCACAGGGAGGAGGGCGAGGGACACAAATGTTGAGTCCCTTTGGCATTTCAAAACCTGCAGGTGACCACAGAATCCTTCCCTTTATGTCCCAGTTCCGAGCTTCCACAGATAAAGTCTTGGTATTCAGAGTGCCCTGATGCCCAAGAAAGAAAAAGAGTTAAAATGTATGAAGCATTTTCTACGTAGCAGAAAATGACCCCCATTTAATCCCCTCACACCCTGAGGAAATTAGGTCTCAGTCTTGTCCTGCTTCACAGGTATAGAAATGGGCCTTGGGTTGGTGAAGTGACCTGCTCCAGGACTTGGAAGGTCCAGATCTCCAGCCCAACCCAACTCCAAAGCCCATGCCCTTGGCCTGTGTCCTATCCTGCCCTTGGCATGTTCTGGCAGCCCTTGGTTCTCAGACTCACCTCCTCCCTAGTCCGTGCCTCTGCCCGCCCCAGCTCCCTCGAAGCGAGGTCTTGTCCCTGGGCCCTGAGAGTTCTGTCCTAGAGGTGATTGTGAACCCCAGTCAGTAGTGGGAACTGCTGCTCTTTAATTCTTTGCTTTCTGGAAGACCTGGGACCACTCTGGTCACCCAAAGAGGCTTCGAGTCTCAGCACATCCTGTCCTGGACTCGCTGGTCCCTGGATGAGTTTCAGCCTTGGTTGTCCTTTGGAGATATTTTTGCTCCTTCTCTTGATTCTGAACTATGCCACGCCCCTAGCCCAGTGGCCTGGGATCTAATGCATGATGGCTCTGGTCCTCACCCCAGATAACACCCTTGACCCTCAGGTACTTGACTGTTACAAACTGCTGGGCTCTGCCCTTCACCAAGTCCTTCCATGAGCAGACATGACACAGTAATCCAAGTTGCTCTTCCTCGAGGCAGGCATATATACTAGTCATAGCCTTGGTGCCTTCATATTTTACCTCTTCTAATCTTCATGGGTTTCAGAGGTCCCATTGTACAGATGAGGAAACTGAGGCCCAGAGAGAGGGAATGACTCTTCCAAGGAAGCAAGGCTGACACTACAGACTGTGTGACCACAAAGCCCAGGCTCTCAGCATTCCCTGGACACTGGGACCTCCTCTTCAAAGGTAGTCAGTTATTTTAGGCTTGGTGCTCCCGGTGGGACTAACCTGCTCTCTGACCTGGGCTTTAACCTTCACGGGTGCTCTGCCTGACCCACGGAGGAGTCCAGCCATGGAGCTAGGATTTTATCGGTGGAGCCTACACTTTGGTGTGACTCCATCGTCCTTACATGTGGCCGACCAGTACGCACAGCACAGCAATAATAGTAGTAACAACCCAGGCCGACCTTTTCCAAGTCTTTCCTGGGTACCCAGACCTTCACATGCAGTAGGGCAGGAGAGCAAAGGCTCATCCTCAAAAGATGTGGTGGACACATCGCCCGGCATCAAGCATCCAAAGGAAAAAGTGGCTTCCTGCTTTTCTCAGAAGCCTGGACATCCGATCTGTCACCAGGTCTCCCCCTTTCCTGTGTCAGATGACATAATGAGATTTTTGCTTTGTTGAGAAAGGGTGGGGGGAGGGAAAAAAACACCCTCAACACCCAACAAGAAATAATTAGTGCACATTGTGTCATTAAACACTAGACTTTAATTAAATCGCATGGAGATAAATACCTCTAACGACTGGAAATCCGGGGACCGCAGACAGCAAAGCACTCAGCATAATGGAGTAATAGACTCCGCAAATAGCGTCAAGTCAGGGATTCGGACTTGATTAAGAATCTGACTAAATTGGGTTGTCACCTTGCATGCTGCACCTACTACCTGAAAATTGCTCATTATCTTCCCCATTTGATCTTCTTGGAGCTAACAAGCCTCTGCGGAAATCGGTCCAATGATCAAAGGACCCATTTATTTAGGATTCTTTCCCTTGTCGGGGTGAGATCCTCATTGCTGGGCATCTCCTTCCTCCTTTTTTTATTTGTAATGAGTTATCACCTTGCAGCGGCTCGTGGGGAGGCCAGGCTAGAGGTGACCTCTGATTTCTGAGACGACCGTCCCTTGTGTAACTCTACGTGGGTCTAGAAGGCATCTGGCTCTGGGGGCAGGACGGTGGTCTCTCTCTTGCCCTTGCCCCCTACCAGCAGTCAGCCACCCAGTCCAATCCCAAAGGCTTCTCTTGCACTTGATCTCTCCTCCTTATGTCCACAGCTGCTGCCCAAGGTCAGCGTACCTTGTGTTACTCTGTCTGTAGCGTATAAGAAGATCCAGCCACTTCCCTCATCTCTTTCCCACTTCGGCCAGAGTGACACTTCTAAAGCACAGCTCTCTTTAAACATCAGCAAGGGATCCCCACTTCCTAACAGAAGACAAATACATTCCTTTCTTGGCTTTCAAACCGTCTCCATTCTGATCCCACCAGCCCACTGCTCCAAGCACCCAATTCTACAATGTGCATCCCCCGCAAAGCCTCAATGCACCAGTCGCACTGAGCTACCCTGGTCTTTAACCCCAACCCTGTTTTTCTTTGACTCTTATCCTTCACTCCATTCTGTTCCCTCCCTCACAATGCTGTTCCTCATTAGCTCAGTTGTTGACGTTGTGTGCACTCTCCAGGGGTGGTGGCCTCCAATATTTCTCAGCTACGAACAATATTCCTCAGCCATGAGGTTTTCTCTGAAAGCTGAGCTCAGAGGCATTTGCTTCCATGGCCAACGTAGGTCTGAGTTCCAGCATGAGACATCACAGGCAAGCTCTCATTCATTTATTCACACCTTAGAAAGGGCCCACTATGCACCAGGCGTTGTAGCAGGCTCTGGGGATGACACGATGAGCCAGAGAGACCCTTCTCTGCCTGTGTGAATCCTGAGGGACTCAAGGGATGAGACACCACTGAGCCAACACATGTGGGGCTTAATGACCAGGGCCAGGGGCAAGGCCAGCAAGGGGACAACACTCAGAGGGGAAGGAGGGCTCCGGGGACTTCTTAGAGAAGGGTAAGCTGGAGTCAGCCAGGCATTCCAGCAGATAAAAGAGGAAGCTGCTCCTGCCCTCCTGGGGGACACAGAGATCATCATGGGGTTGGTCTGAGAGAGTGAGGGGTATGGGTTCAGGGAGCATGGAAAGAAGTGAGGTGGGCAGGCCTGAGCGGCAAAACCAGGGAGGTGATGGGTTTAGACCAAATCCTGTCCACTGACAGCCTCTGAAAATCCTCTGAGCCTCAGCATATCCATCTGTAAAGTGGAGAATTCTCTCATTCTGATAGGTGACCATGGCTGGGTCTCAAATCAACTCCTGCCACACAGGTGTCCCCAAAGAAGCCTGATTCCTACGGCTGTCCCTTGCTCAAGGAGCCCCTCCCAAGAGTGAGCAGAGTCCTGGAGTTTACCTCCTTGGTCAAAAGCCACTTGAGGACAGGGACTGTCTATGTCTCTCCTGGGCCCTCAGTTTCCACCTCTGCAATATGGAAATAAATGACAGGGCCTGCCTTGCAGCATAGGGCAGGGATCTTTACTAAGACAATAATAGTAGTAGTGGCCATCACATATTTGGTGGTTACGGTGTTATTGGGGGCATATTTTTTTTCTCTTCTTCTTTTTTTTTGACACAGTCTCACTATGCTGCTCTTGGTAGAGTGCTGTGGCGTCACAGCTCACAGCAACCTCAAACTCTTGGGCTTAAGTGATTCTCTTGCCTCAGCCTCCCAAGTAGCTGGGACTACAGGTGCCTGCCATAAAGCCTGGCTATTTTTTTGGTTGTAGTTGTCATTGATGTTTGGCAGGCCTGGACTGGTTTCGAACCCACCAGCTCCAGTGTCTACGGCTGGAGCCCTAGCTGCTTGAGTTACAGGCGCCGAGCATCCACTCATTCAATAAGCGCTGCACGAGTACCCAGTATGGGCCAGACACTATTGGGATACATCTATGAACAAAAGAGGTAGATCTCTAGCCTTGTGGAGCTTCCATTCCTGTGGGGAAGGACAGATATCTTGGTCTACCTATTGATCTACCTAAAAATGTATAAATGACGTTTATAGTTTGCGAGCAAGTAACAACTGCAATAAGAAAAAAGTGAAAAGCAGGGCAGGGTAAGGGCCATCAGCACAGGACTGTGATTCTTAAAAGGGTTATGACGAATGCCCTTAGATTCACTCATTTGATCCTTTACAACAATCTTGTAAAGAAGTGCTGGTGTTATCCCCAACTTACAGATGAGAAAAGGGAGGCCCCAGAGAGGATGGGCAAGTGGAAGTTCTGGCTTTTCATTCACATGCATAGCAAGTTCTCAAGAAATGGTAGTTTCTGATGATGACGATGGTGGTGGTGACGTTGGTGGTGGTGTATACAGTAAGAGATCATTAAATGTTTCTGGAGTTGAAATCAACTGAAACTGGCAAACATCCAGACAGAACATGTCCACCAGCCCCCAGGGAAAGCAGACAGATTAGATCTTAAAATTCCAACAGTCCTCCCTGGTCCTGGGGAGGCAAGAGGCAACATCCCGAGGGGTGTGAACCGCCCCCCAACCCAGCCTCCACCTGCCCCATTTCAAAGGCCCAGCCTTCTGGAGGGAACAAGAAGCTGGAGCCCAAAGATGATTGTTAGGCCGGAGAGGGACCAAAGACCCTGCTGCCGAGGAGAGTCAATAATTCACACGGCTCCTTTAAATATTTAGATCTCCAGCTGCTTAAAATGTAAAACCGCACCTTTGAATAGATAGGCGTGTACTTTGTAGTTTGATCACAGAGACGGGCGGGTGTCAGGGGTGGAAGGGTGTGGTAGGCGCTGAAACCTGCAAGGACTTAGGAAAGAGCCGTGCAGGTAGGAGGAAGGGTGTGAGAGTGAAACGCTCATCCTGGTTACGAAAGAGCCGTGCAGGTAGGAGGAAGGGTGTGAGAGTGAAACGCTCATCCTGGTTATCCACACAAACACCTGCCGTGTGCCGGGTGTGGCGCTGAGTGTTTATCTGCTAACTTTCTCATTCACGCGCTCATTTAGCTGTGCTGGCTCTGGAGCAGACAGCCTAAGTTTAAATTCTGGCTGTGTGACCTTGGACATGTTACTGAACCCTCCTGTGCCTGGGTCTCCTCTGTAAATGGGGTGATCGTGAGAAGTAAGGAAGCATGTGTGGACAGTACCTTGGACAGCACCTGGCGTTCTACAAGAGCTCAATGAATTGTTATTGTTACCATCTTCAAATTCATCAGTCATTCATTATTTTAAGGAACATTTACTCTGTGCCAACTATGTGACAGGTACTGGGGGACTTAGATAGTTTAGATAGTTTCTGCCTTCGAGAAGCCTCCACTGCGGACACAGAAAATAAGTTAATAAAAAATTGATAGACAAGTCAAGTTCACATTGCCATAAGGACTGGTAAGGAGGTGAATAGGTTGGCAGGTTATGGGGTAATTAGAGTGGGACGCTCTTTTAGTCAGGTGGTCTGAGGGCCATCTGAAGAAGTGGCCTGTAAGCTGAAATTTGAAATATGAAAAGGGACCCAGGAAAGAGAGTTCCAAGCAGAGGGAACAGCAGGGCAAAGGCCCTGAGGTGGGAAGTAGCTTAATGTGTTTGAAGAAAAGAAAGGAAGTCATTGTGGCCGGAGAATGGCATAACCTCTTAAACTCTCCAGGAGATTTGGAAACAACTTGAGGATGTGAAAAACAGAAGCCCAGAGAGGGGTAGAGACTTGTCCAGGGCTTCACTGCTGATATTAGTCAAACCAAGTTGCATAAATAGCTCTGTCTGGCTCTAGAGCCTGGGTCCCTAACAAATGCACCAACCACTCCTTAGTAGGAACCCAGGCCCCGAAGCACGTAGCCAACTTGGGTAGGTTCGGTGAAAGTCGTAGTGAATCAGAGAGTGTCCTGACAGGTGCTCAAACCAGCCACGCACAAGATGCTGCAAGGGAGAGGCCCTGTTGAGTCCTCCTTTGTGACCACATCAAAGCCCCTTCAATTAGCAGCTCCCTGGGCATCAAACCAGCCCCATGAAGCAGTTTGGAATTGCAGTCTGGACTCACTCGGGCAGCGGGGAAAGGCAGGCATGAGAGGTGGCAGGATGGGGTGTTCACGGAGCCTCTTTGTGTGCCAAGTGCTGTGCTGATGTCTTCGGGCATAACTGACTGTTCACAGTACCTCAGAGCTGCGGGTATGATCCTCCTTATATTACGAATATGGGACCAGAAACACCAGGTAATTTGACACCAGTTACACAGCTAGAAAGCAGGGTGTTGGTGAAATGGGACTCCAGACACCACCCCAACCCTATCACTGGTTCCAGCTGCCCAACACTCAGGCTAAGAAGTTTGGGGTAGCCTCGAATCACTGATCTTTCATGACAATCACTCCTTGGCCAGAATTTTTCACGCTGGAACATTCTGATATGTTCATCTACAGCCAAAGTGGCCATTGGGAATTAACAGCGAGCTTTCCAAAATTCTTAACGGCATCCCAAGGGGAGCCCAGGAATGGCTAGAGTACCAGCTCCAGGAAAGACAGGTTACCTTTGAGGGCGACCAAATTGTCTCAATGGAATATGACCAAATGTGCCAAGGGAAGTTACACCCTCAGGTTCACGGTGGTTGCCCATCACGTATGGGCTCATATTAGACACCCTCTGAGGGGGGCTGTGAACTCTAGGAAGGCAGGACCCACATTTATCTTTTTCACTCCTAAATTTCCCAGGCTTAGGGCCTCATGACTAGTAGGAGTTTCAATAAATAGACACCAAATGACAATAACTCCTGTTAAGTCCTTACGAGGTAACAGATACTCTGCTGAGAACTTTACATCATGGAACACAATCTCAGCCATTGAAAAGATACCGAAGCCTGAGCCCCATTCTTCAGATGTTCTGTTTTCATTGGTCCGGGGTACAACCTGGACCCTGGCATTTTTTTCATTCTCTCCAGGTGGCCCTGATATGCTGCCAAGGTGGAGAGCATCCTCTCTGACTCACCTTGCTTAAACATTCCTTTAACCCTAGGAGGCACTTACTATGGTTGTGCCCCTTTTGCAGATGGGAAGGTAGATGCTCAGAGAAGTCGAACAGCTTGTCCAAAGCTACACAGCAAGGAAGTGGTGGAGTCAGAATTCGAATAGAGGCAGCTGGACTCTGACACCTAGAGCTGAGTCTGTGAAAACACACAGGATGAACCTAGGGAAGCAGAGGCATCATTACAACTGCAGATATAGGGAGAAGGTGTGGCAGGGCTGGAAGGCTCTCGCAGGTGCCCCTGCCTTGACCACAAGTTCCTCCTAAGGGAAGTGGCTCCACCCACAGATGGGACCCGTCCTGGGCCCATTTCTGGGACAAACTGACACCTTTCTGTGCCTGGTAACCTGTGCCTTGGGGCAGATATGTTTGGATTTGGGGGCATGTGTTTGATGCAAGGACGGCTAACTTGCAGACTGAACAGCAGTGTAGCAAAAGGTCTGATGTGGAAAGCCTTCCCTTGCAGCGTAATCCCCGTTTACACAAGTTAAATAAGCATTTGCGAAATTAATTGCTTAACATCACATTTTACAAACCAATGAGTAAGGCAGAGTACTGCCCACATTTCCCTCTTTAATCCCAAATATTCCCTTTCCTTAATGGACCCCTAATCAGTTTATGCTCTGTCCTCTAGCTGTAACGATCAGAGCCCCAAGGCAAGCTTTTCATTCATTCGTTCATTCATTCATTCCTTCGGTATCTTCTCTGCACCAGGCTGCCTCCTGGAAGCTGGAGCATTTTCTTGTGGGTAACCACGCATCAAACAGCAATGAGAGAAGGGCCTGAATTCATGTTGATTTTCACTTGCCTTAATGTAAAACAGGATTGCCTGCGTTTCAGATTTTGCTGGTTTATCTTGCACGGCCAAAGCCCCAGTTATCTCTGCTTCACTAAGTCTTGAGATTGGTTTGGAACTTGAACATATATTCTTCGAAACCATTAAAAGTGGTTTAATTGGCTGTTCAGGGATGTCTTCCACTCTCCTCTCCAAACGGATCATCCTTCTCTGTCTCTCCCAAGAAACAGGAGGCTAGAAGCCCTGCACCTGCGTGATCCACTCCCCTGGATTTATTTATCTCGCTCTGGGCCCCAGAAGCACCAGGCTTTGCATAGCAGATCCAGCCTCCGTTTGCAACCACACATCCAAATCCTACTTCAGACACCTGTCATAGCAAAATTGCAGTCCCGGATGAGGTGGCAATGCCAGCTCGTGTCATCTAAGGAGGAGCCTGACTCTTTTTAAAAATTCAAAACTTGTCTTGATAGAGTACAGTGATGGAGGAGGCATCCAAGGGAGGACTTCGGGAAGAAAGATAGACTTTGGCCTGGGGTCATAACAACACCTCACAAAGACAATGGCCTTGGGAGTCAGAGTGTTCTGGTTTGCTGGTTGGCTGCGGGGCATGGTTGGATGTCCACTGAGTGCCGTACCCAGGGCCTGGTTCACATTCAGGCTCTTCCAGCTCTCAGCAATGTGACCTTGAGCAAGTCATTTAACCCCTTTACATATGAGAGTCTGTCTGATTGTCTAGTTCATGGGCTCTCTGAAAATTAAGTGAGGCCATGTATGTAAATGCATGTGGCAAATTTGCAGGTGACTGAGGAGTGCCAGTGCACCAGCTGGTTTAGAATAGCAGTGCTCAGGGGAACAGGGAATGGGGGATACAGGGAGATGGTTAATGAGTTTGAAAATGTAGTTAGATAGATAGATAGAATGAACAATATATGATAGCACCACAAAGTGACTACAATCAACAATAAATTAGGGTAGAGTTTAGAATAACTAATTTATAATGCTTCTAACACAGAAAAATGATAATTGTCCAGGGTGATGGATACATCAGCTAACTGATTTGATTAATTCCCATTATATGCCTGTATCAAAACATCCCAAGTACCCTGTAAATACAAGGTGCTCATAATTGTTCGTGGGCAATTACAAGGTGTAAATAGACAACT
>CAUYRH010074433.1:0-24260 GCA_963574655.1 Perodicticus potto
GTGGCAAAAATACCAGCGGGCCAGATGTTCTTGGCGGGCTGTATTTTGAGGACCCCTGCTTTAGACTATACTATAAATCAATAGTGATCAAAATAGCATGGTACTGGCAAAAAAAATAGAGAGGTAGATGTATGGAACAGAATTGAAGACCAAGAGGTGAACCCAGACACTTATCATCATTTGATCTTTGATAAGCCTGTCAAAAATATAAATTGGAGGAAAGATTCCCTATTTAACAAATGGTGCTGGATGAATTGGCTGGCAACCTGTAGAAGACTGAAACTGGACCCACACCTTTCTTCTCTAACAAAAATTGACTCTTACTGGTTAAAGGACTTAAACTTAAGACATGAAACTATAAAAATTCTTGGAGAGAGTGCAGGGGAAACACTTGAAAAAATTGGCCTGGGAGAATATTTTATGAGGAGGACACCTCAGGCAATTGAAGCAACATCAAAAATACATTACTGGGATCTGATCAAATTTAAAAGCTTCTGCACTGCCAAGAACACACTAAGTAAAACAAATAGACAGCCCTCAGAATGGGAGAGGATTTTTGCAAGTTATATTTCTTACAAAGGTCTAATAACCAGAATCCACAGAGATCTCAAACTTATTACTATGAAAAAAACAAGTGATCCCATTTCTTTGTGAGCAAGAGACATGAACAGAAACTTCTCTGAAGACAGGCGCATGGTCTACAGACACATGAAAAAATGCTCACCATCTTTAATCATCAGAGAAATGCAAACCAAAACCACTCTGAGATACCATCTAACTCCAGTAAGAGTAGCCCACGTCGCAAAATCCCAAAACTATGGACGTTGGTGTGGCTGTGGAGAAAAGGGAACACCTCTGCACTGTTGGTGGGAATGCAAGCTAGTATGTTCCTTTTGGAAAGAAGAACACTCAGGGATCTAAATGTACACCTGCCATTTGATCCTGCAATTCTTCTACTAGGTGTATATCCAAAAGACCATAAACTATTTGGCAACAAAGATATTTGCACCAGATTGTTCACTGCAGCTCAATTCATAATTTCCAAGTCATGGAAGAAGCCCAAGTGCCCATCGACCTATGAATGGATTAATAAATTATGGTATATGTATAACCATGGAATACTATGCAACATTAAAAAAATGGAGACTTTACTTCTTTTATGTTTACATGGATGGAGCTAGAAAATATTCTTTTTAATAAAGTAAAATATTCTTCTCAGGAATGGAAAGAAAAATATCCAATGTACTCAGTACTACTATGAAACCAACTTATAATCACTCACACTTTTGTATGAAAGATGGATCACAACTATAGCCTAGGATGAAGGAGGGAAGGGGAGGGAAAAGGGAAGGGAGGAGAGTGGGTCGATAGAGGGAGGGTTAATAGGGGGACCACACCTATGGAGCATATTGAAAGTACAAGTTGGATCCATCAGGTATAGAACACAAATGTCTTAACACTGTAATTGGGTAAAAGAGGTGAAGTCTATGTTAATTAGTAGGATGTAAGCACTCCAATTTGTATAAATAACCAACACATTGAATCTCATAATGGCATAAATGTATTCATGATGTATGTACAAATGACTTAATAAAAAAAAATTAAAAAATAAATAAATAAAAAAGAAATGAGTGATCAAGCCAGGAAAAGACATGTAGGAAATTTAAATGTACATTATCGAGTGAAAGAAATTCTGAAAGGCTCTGTGCTCTCCGTTTCTGATTAGATGATATTCTGTGAAAGGCAACACTGTGAAAACAGTAAAAAGATCAGTGGTTTCCAGGGGCTAGAGCAGGTGTCCTCAAACTTTTTAAACAGGGGGCCAATTCACTGTCTCTCAGACTGTCGGAGGGCCAGACCATAGTTTAAAAAAAAAAAACTATGAACAAATTCCTATGCACACTGCACATATCTTATTTTGAAGTAAAAAACAAAACGGGAACAAATACAATTCACACCAACGCATGTGGCCGGTGGGCCGTAGTTTGAGGAGCCCTGGGCTAGAGAGTGAACAGGCAGAGCACAGAGGATTTTCGGGGCATTTGAAACCATCTTGTTAGATAATACAACGATGGCTATGAGTCCTTGTACATTTGTCAAACCCCACAGAACGCACCGCACCAAGAGTAAACCCTAATGTGAACAAAGGACATTTGGTGAGAATGATGTGTCAGTGTAGGTTTATCAGTCGTGACAAATGTTCCACTCTGGCCCTGCTTGTCCATAGTGGAAGAAGCTGTGCGTGTGCAGGAGAAGGAGGATATGTGGAAAATCTCTGTACTTTTTGCTCTATTTTGCTGTGAATCCTAAATTGCTCTAAAAAAAAAAAGTCTGTCTTTAAAAATCCCTAGCAACCTTAATAAGGACCTTGAATAAGAGACTAAATTTATGTTGTATAATGAACAGGTAAAAATTCCCAGGAAAATTCCCAAATGGAAGTGTTTTGGTGGTGAAGAATTGTGTAGGGCAATTGACCGTACAAAATATCAAAGCATAAGGGCGGTGCCTGTGGTTCAGTAAGCAGGGCACCAGCCCCTTAGACCAGAGGTGGCAGGTTCACACCCGGCCCCGGCTAAAAACTGCAAAAAAAAAAAAAAAACAATCAAAGCATAAGATAGACCTATACATAAAACAGTATAGTATTGGAATAGAAAGAGGCAGATGGAATTCTGGTCAAGACAGAAAGCCCAGAGAATTTATGTAAGAATATGAAATATGTACATCTCAAATTTATGTAAGAATATGAAATATGATTAACAGAGGCCCTTCAAAACAGTGGCCCTTCAAAACAGATGAATCATTTAGATAATGGGGCAACTGGACAGGTGAAAAAAGAAAAAATGTGTAAGGGGTTCTTTGGGGGGATTACAGATAAGCAGGAAAGAGTACTTATATTTGGTGTTTCACTTGCTTTTAAACTATACTACATATGCTATATTTGTAACTTAAAAGACTATGAGAATGTTTTCATTTGCATGATTATGATAATTTGATATGAGATAGGTGCTGGAGTATCAAATTACAAAGCACTTAAAAGTTGATAGCACAGGTGAAGCCAGACATAAAAACTCAGATTATAAATCCAGGTTCTATTCCCCAGTTCACAATAACAGAAAGATAAAGTGTAAGCAACGCAGTCCAACGATGGTAATTACGTCGTCGATGCTGGTAACTGCCGCTTGGTGATGGCCCATCATGTGCCAAGCGCCATACTAGGTGCTTTACATACTTTATCTAATTTAATAAATCTTTTAAAAATGTGTAAATGAGAGAGCTGAAATTAAGAGAAGATACGTACCTTGACCAAAGTCACAGTTCAGGATTATCTGACTCTAACATCCATGCTCCTTTTCCTCTTACAGCTGAACTGCCTCTCACTAAGCGGTACAAATGAAAAGATACCTCAATAAAATACACACCTTCAAAGAACATGTGATTCTAATAATAAGAAATGTAGTGCACTGAATGATAAATGCTATTCATTTATTTATTTATTTATTTTTGAGACAACGTCTCACTTTGTTGCCTTCTGTAGAGCGCTGTCATGTCATAGCTCACAGCAACCTCAAACTCTTGGGCTCAAGCAATCCTCTTGCCTCAGCCTCCCAAGTAGCTGGGACTGCAGGTGCCCCCCCACGTACCTGGCTGTTTTTAGAGATGAGGCTGGTCTTGCTCAGGCTGATCTCAAACTCCTGAGTTCAAGCAATCCACCCACCACAGCCTCCCAGAGTGCTAGGATTACAGGCGTGAGATGAATGCCATTTAATTTTAACTGTAATAAACATGGAAAACTAATCTCTATTACATATCTCTTCCATGACTACCCATGTTTCTGCTTGAGTTCCAGGGCAATGCTAGCCAATAATCTGCTCTCTGGGCCTATGTATTAAATAGAGATCTAAAAGCAACATAAAATCACTTTTACATTAGTAAAGGGCTCTCAGCTGCAGAAAAAAAAAAGAATTGTCCGACTTCCCATGCATGTGAGAATACATATTTGCCTTTCTCATTCCTGCATGAAAGCTAATCCAAGTTTCATTACTTCACTGTCAAGCTTCTGAACATTTACATAGATGTTAGGCTTGTTATCACAAATGACTGAATTTAGCAGATTACATGGAAAATGTGCACAGACATGATTAAAAAATCTTTGATCTTTTAATCAAAAGAGTAAGCAGTATTAATTCATTTAATACACATACCTCATGGTAATACTACTTTGCATTTGAGATTACCACAGTACAATAATTACTGTTCATTAATGAAGGCTTGTTGCTACGTAACTCCACCGTGGCTCTAGGTGATAAAATCCTTCCTAGAGAATTTGTTATGTGAAGTTATTTTATAAAATAATCATATTTTTATAGATAAAATAAATTTTCCCACCGTGGTATTTGATTCTGTAAAGCTCATAGACGGAAACATCACTAAGAATTAAATAATAAAAAAAATGAAATAACCTTCAAATGTAATAAGAAATAAACTTTGTATTTAAAGCTCAGAGTATTTTTGTTAGTACTCATTTTGTGAAGCCAAAAAAAGAAAAATACCCCAAACCACTCATATCCTTTTTCTTGTCCCAATCTAATAATGGAGAGAGAGATGTACATAAATAATTATAACATAAAGCAGGATCATATTAATACTGTAATTATATGCTGATTATTCCCAGAAGAATCCTGAAAGGCCTCATGGAAAGATATTTTAATTAATCTTTGACAAATGGGCAAGAAATCAGGAGTAAATAGAGGAAGAAAGAGGAGTGAAATGGGATGTAAAAAGAATAGAGTCTTTACTGTCAGTATTAGTGGGAAATTTTTATTCTGCAATGAAGAGAAAGCTATGGGGTTTTGAGCAAAAAATATTGCTATGATCATAGCTAATTGGAGTACTCTGAGGGCCTATGAAGGGAACATAATATTAGGAGAAAATTACGGGATGAAAAATCAGTGAAGAAGCTACCTCGGTGATTGATCTGTTTGTCTGTCTGTCCCCCCGTGAGTTGCCATGGTCTCCTCCAAACCAGACAACTTCATATTCTCCAAACCACACATAGTTAACAAATGCCCCTGCATGCATGGATAAAAAGGAATAAGCTCTTGTTCTATGCTAATGGTGGTGGAGATGAAAAGAAATCAACAGGAGACATCATAACAGAAGAGGTAGCATTGTAAAGAGATGTTACCTGATTGGGCGTAGCTGCTAAGGGACAAAAGGAATAAAAGCATTAACTCAATTTATCAGAATAAAAATATACTGAGAACTTACTATGAGCCAGAACTATGGTAGTCACTAAATATCTAAAGGTGAATTAATATCTGATTCTTTTATTATCATTATTTTATTTATTTATTTATTTATTTATTTATTTATTTATTTATTTGAGACAGAGCCTCAAGCTGTCACCCTGGATAGAGTGCTGTGGCAGCACAGCTCACAGCAACCTCCAATTCCTGGGATTAAGCGAGTCTCTTGCCTCCGCCTCCCAAGTAGCTGGGACTACAGGCACCCGCCACAATGCCCGGCCATTTTTTGGTTGCATCTGTCATTGTTGTTTTGTGGGCCCGGGCTGGATTCAAACCTGCCAGCTCAGGTGTATGTGGCTGGCGCCTTAGCCCGTTGAGCTATAG
Source organism: Perodicticus potto (assembly GCA_963574655.1). Taxonomy (NCBI): domain Eukaryota; kingdom Metazoa; phylum Chordata; class Mammalia; order Primates; family Lorisidae; genus Perodicticus; species Perodicticus potto. The sequence continues at coordinate 5,631 of CAUYRH010074433.1, forward strand.
GCCCCGAGCCTATTATCATTATTATTATTATTTTCAAGACAGAGTCTCACTATGTTGCCCTCAGTACAGTGCCGTGGCGTCACAGCTCACAGCAACCTCAAACTCTTTGGGTTAATTGTATCTCTTGCCTCAGCCTAACAAGTAGCTGGAACTACAGGCGCCTGCCACAACGCCCCACTATTTCGTTGTTGCAGTTGTCATTGTTGTTTAGCAGGCCCGGGCGGCTTTGAACCCACCAGCCCTGTTGCATGTGGCCGGAGCCCTAACCACTGAGTTACCGGTGCAGAGCCTAATATCTGATTCTTATTATCACATAACTAGGGGTGACACTTAAGTAAATAGGTAGACGATAATATAGATAAATAAAATAATGTGCATTAATACAATATATACATGCAATAATATGTGCACAAAGTTCACAAATAGTAAAGAAAGAAGTAATGCATTTTGTCTGAGAAGACCTATAGGTGCCCGCCACAATACTTGGCTATTTTTAGAGATTAGGGTCTCGCTCTTGCTCAGGCTGCTCTCAAATTCCTGAACTCAAGCAATCCACCCACCTCAGCCTCCAGAGTGCTAGGATTATAGGCGAGGGAAAAAGACAGTTGTGTAGGACTTTGAAAAATAAATTTTCCAGGTAAGGAGATACAAGAGACCTTCTTACACAGAGGAATTAACATTTGTAAGCACGTTGAGATCTCAAAAAATTGTGTTTGCACGTGTGCGTGGGCCTGCATGCATGTTTACGTGAGCATTTTGATATTGCAAATTTATTGTACTGACAAAATGCAAGACAGAACTGTGAAATAATGAGAAGTGAGATTGGAGAACTGGGTAAGGGAGAAAAAGTCCTTGTGTTGCAAGCTAAGGAGCATGAACTTTATTCTGTGGGAGTCTGATATTTTTGAACTGCGTGGCAGCTGGCAGATCTGCCGTTTAGAAAGGGCAGATGAGAAACAGGTGGATGGAAGTGCGGTGAATGGACGCGGGTAGGAGCCAGGGAACAGTGGTAAAGAGGCTGCTGCAGCAGGTCAGACGAAAGATAACGAAACCCTAACTTGGGGCGATGACAATAGAAAAAGGGCAGAGAGAATAAAATCAAGAGATGGTTAGGTGGTAAAACCAAGTGGCATGGAATGCGGAACAGCAGACTTGCGGCTTTTCGGCTTGAATTACTAGGCCAAGAGCAATGCCACTAAATGAAGAGGGAGTTTGGGATGTGGAGCCTCACACATCTGTGGCGCACCCAAGGGAACGTTTCTAACAGGGAAAATTATAGTCTGTGTCTTACGAAAAATGCTGCACTTGCTTTCAAAGTTATGTATGTCAAAGGATGATAATACTATTAACCGGGATTGTAATATAGTTTAGAAGACTATGTAACAGTTCAGAATGAAAATTATAATTGAGAGTCATTAGCCTTTGATGCCATGATGCTGCCTGTTTGAGTATTGAGTATTCACATTGTGATAACTCAATATATACTAGTAACTTTGCTGTCTCGTATATCATATTTTGTATCTCTTATCATTGCAGAAGTCAAATGTGACTTGAGTATTATAATTTTAGTATATATTTTTCCCTTACTTAAAATGTACATATGTTTTTGGCACTTTCTGTATGTGTAAATACAAACATATATACACACACACGTGCATATATATAATGGTATAGATGTATACCTGGGGGCAAGGGAAAAGAGGTAATCTTTAACTATAGCAGTCTCCAACCTTCTGGGCACCAGGCACCAGTTTCATGGAAGACAATTTTTCCAGGGCAAGGTTGGGGGGCATGTGGGGATGGTTGTGATATGCAAGCAATGGACTTATTCAGCTTTGCTGATGCAAAGCTCCGGTGGTGATGCTGGCGATGGGGAGTGGCTATAAACACGGATGAAGCTCAGGTCACTCACTGACTGCTCACCTCCTGCTGCGCAGCCCAGTCCCTAACAGGCCACAGACTACTGGTCTGCCCGCCTGGGGGTTGGGGACCACAGGTTTACCCGGCAGTCCACTGTAACCTTTGTATTATAATAATGGATATTTATTACGTATATGTTTTTAAGTTCCTTTTAGGGTTAAAAAAAAAAAAAGCTGAGGAAGAAAATAAGATTGTTAAGCGAGCATAGAGGAAGGAATGGAAAGGGCCAAAGATAGGAGCCTGAGAAATGCTCTCACCGTATAATTTGAGTCAGACAGGGGAGGAAAAGGAGCAGTGTATACTTGAGAGTTAATGACAGTCAAGAGAAGAATGCTTAGACGGTGTTGAAGACTTCAAAAACAGGTGGATAGAATAATGACCTGGAAATGGCTGAAGGACATGGGGAATTCGCAAGCTTTGATTAAGCAGTGTCTTGAAAGCAGAGCCAGACGGCATTTGTCGAAGCATGAGGTTAAAAATGGGGGCACAGAGGTGCAGTTTGTGATGGAGGAAAGTGTTTCAGGCCAAGGGAGACGGGAGCGTGCTCCTAATCAAAGGCTGGAGAGCAGAGTCCTGCGAAAGGGTGAAAACACAAGGGAGAGGGGATAATGGCTGTCAGACACCTTTAAATTTGTTTTTAAAAGGAAATCAATACTGTATATACCTTTTAAAAACAAATTTAAAGGTGTCTGACAGCCATTATACCTACTCCCTTCTGTTTTCACCCTTTCTCAGGACATTGCTCTCCAGCCTTTGATTAGGAGTATTTTTAAAAGGAAATCAATACTGTATATACCGAGCAGCGCCTGTGGCTCAGTGAGTAGGGCGCCGGCCCCATATACCCAGGGTGGCGGGTTCAAACCCAGCCCGGCCAAACTGCAACAAAAAATCGCTGGGCGTTGTGGTGGGCGCCTGTAGTCCCAGCTACTCGGGAGGCTGAGGCAAGAGAATCACCTAAGCCCAGGAGTTGGAGGTTGCTGTGAGCTGTGACGCCACGGCACTCTACCGAGGGCGATAAAGTAAGACTCTGTCTCTTAAAAAAAAAAAAATACCGTATTTACCTTAATGTTTGATTTCAAAATCAAGTAGGCTTTTGCTTACATTTACATTTGTTCACAAAGATTCACAGTGGGGGCTTTTATAATTACTTCTTGATTCCTAGCGTTGCCATTTTTGAGACAAAAACAGGAACCGGAAAGAAGTGGCTGGGCAGGTTGTCTGAGGTGTGACGCACGCTGCCAGCCCAGACAGCTGTCGTCGATGTTGTCTTGGTTCTCATGAAATGCAGTCTTCTAAGGCTGGATCAAACAGCCTTGATTGTTCAAAGTGACAGCACGTGTTAGAATAAACCACAACAACTAAACCCGTTGGCAATAATCTAACTCCACCCAAAGGCGAGTCCTTCCATATTACCAGTGAACACTGCCACTGCGTTTATTGTGCCCTTGCTTGGCACAGGACTTAAAATATTTTTGTGCAAGTTGTTTGCAACACACACGTGAGAAAAACATGCCATTTAAACATACATTTGGTTATTCATTTGGGGATTATGCAAGGTACATTTTCTTCCTTAGACGGTTTCCTTCCTCATCATCCATCAGAAACCCACCAACATGGGTGTGTGCTTAGGAAATGTATGTTAACTTTAAATGTTAACAGCCTTAAAAGGGGGCGGGGAATGGGGTATAGTTCCTCGGAGAGACGATAGAACAGAAAAACAGAAAATGCATTTTAAATCTAACCATACATGATTTCAGATTATCCGTGAAACTGTAAATTTAAACTATTTGTCATCTGAGAGTAAACATAATGCTGGTAGCACATTGACTATATTTAACACAAAGTTATTCTATTAAAATACTTCCCCCAAATAAATCACCCTTACTCCACTACCTTGAATTGCAAGACTTTATAGAAAGTACAAGCTGTTGCACAGCTTTTTTGGGATTCGCTGAGCTATGAAAAATGTCTTTCTAAAATGAACTCTAACTTTCCTGATGTGGTCTCCCATGTGGCTGGAGTTTAGACTATAAAAAAATAAGGCTGGAAAAGAGAGTGGGGCTGGAATGGAGAGCTTTGAATGAAATATTTAACACTTTTGGTCTTTGCCAGGCACTAGATGTCACCCTTAAGACTGCTCCCCTCACCTCTGTTACTAATGGACCCGTGTATGTTCTATGGACACATTTATGTTATTATTCTATAATTATCATTCATGCAACTATCTCTCCTTCCCAGATTATGAGCAATCTGAAGAGTGGACGCAACTATTTATTCTGAATTAGAAATAAGGGGGTGGAAGAGTGACTGCGTGTGTGTTCACCTGTGGTGCTCGCACATCAGGCTATGAAAAGTGGCTTTAAATCAAAGAGATGTTTTCAGATAAAATTTTCCAGGCTGTACTCTGGACTTTGTCCCATGACTCGACTTTTCTTTCCCTCCCTTCTTTCTCCCTCCTTTTCTTCCCCGGCTTTCCCCCTCTCTTGAAATTAAGCTAATATTCATTTTGGCATTGCCTAATCCATCTCCCTCTACATTTAGGGGTGATCCCCAAAGTAATGTGGATTATGTGGAACACTGAAACATGAGCTGGGGGTCAAAGTCTGATTCAGGGTACAGTGACTTGGAATAGCAGGGAAACCGAATAATTCTGTGTAAGGAGGGATACTGAGGCCCAAAATTGTAAGGACCAAATCCATTGGGAGGGCTTTGAGGCAAGTCCTGGGCTAGAAATGGGAACAGAAGGCAGAATTTATATTCTAGGTAAATGCACATGAGGTAGCAAAAATTGGGAGAGTAAGAGAGATGAGGATCCTGCACTTGGGACGCACAGACGGCTGCCTTCCTGAAGTTCTCCCAGGTGGACTGCTGCTTGGGTGAAAGGCGACAGAGTCGGGGCACACACTCTCTCATCTTGGCTTCCTACGGTCTCATCTTCTCCTATGTGCTCCACTCGGGGCTGCGTGCTTCATTCATTTGTGAAACTCACATGTGTCTTTGCATATAGTGTACCAGGCTCCAAATCACTGTAGTGAGTGCAAAAAACACAACTGTGAATAAGCCGCAGCCCCATCACCCAGGGAGCTCCCAGTCCAAAAGGAAGAACAGACGTATGAACAAATTATGAGGAGGCAAACAGTCTAGGGAAGTATGTTTAAATGCTGTGGGAATGCAGAGGAAATGCCTGAGTCCATTTGGGATGGAGGTGGTTGAAATAGAAAGGTCTTCAGGAAATTCAATGAAACTGAGACTAGAAGGCTAGACTAGAAGTTTAGCAAGCAGACAAGGACAAGAGCCAGTAGATTCACCAGTTAAAATTCAGTATAAAAAACAGGATATATTCAGAATTCAGGTAGCTCAGGAAAAATGGAAAGAAGTGGTGGGGTATATGGATGGAATTGTAGCCAATGCTCTAAACTTGATAGCCTATGGAACTCACTAAAATTAAGCAAAACTGGGTGGTAAGTTAGACAATGAGAAATGTGATGTCATGAATTTGAACCAAGACATGGGCGAAGGGGAATGAAGAGAAAGGTGCATATTTGAAAAGCAAGTGAGAAGAATTAACAGAGTTTGGTGATGCATTTGTAGGGTAAAATAGAAGATAGTTATATAAATACTGAATTTCTGGGTTGACTGGCTAGATTTCTCAGAGGTACATTTATCAAAATTTAGAAAACAGGAGAAGTGGCAAGTACGGAAGAGATGAATTCAGTTTGGGTTGTGTTGAGCTTGAGTTCAAACTCAGCATGTCCAAGGTTAAATCAATGGCTATGGAAAACCATGTGCAGAGGACAGTAGGCAGTTGAAGATATGGCTAGGTCACGGCCTGAACACAGCACCCTTCTGTCCCTCTGCACAAAGCGTGGATGCACTTTTGCATTTTGGTTCTGACTAGGCTGTTTCCCATTTCACACATGACTTATTCATGTATGTCCATCACATGTTTTGCTCTTTAATGACAATACAGACTTTTCTTGTTTAATGCCAAAGTCAAAGTAAGAGTTTAGGTTGGAGGAGGAATAGTCTCTTCTCATGTTCTGATTTGTATGCTTGAGTAAAATCTATGCCATTAATAAAATCTAGAAATTCAAAGAAAAGGTAAAATATGTTTCTTTTTCCTAAGTAAAAGGCACTAAGCCCATTTCCTTTTTAAGAATTAATTGTGTAATAGTTTTAACGTGAGAATAAAGACTTGAACAGTCTAGCACATGAGTTAGGTCAATCAAATGCTTTCTCATGGGAGTTTTTGATTTATGAGCAGAGCAGGGACAAGAAGATAGTGTCAGCGGTGGTGGCAGCACCCTGACCAGGCCATGAGCAATGAAGCGGTAACTGTGGGGCTGCTTTTCTTTTTGTCTCTCCTGACTTTTTGGTTCTTGCCTCGTCCCAAGCCCCTCATGTCCCATTCCTGCAGGTTCTGTGAGCCTAATATCTTCTCAATAAGTGCCCTTTGCTCCAAGTACTGAGTTAGGTTCTACCACTTTTGATAAGAAGCTTGGCTGAACATCAGGATAAATTCACTTAATCAATAAGAATATATCATTTATTTCCTAACTGCCTAATTGAAAAAAAGGAGTCATTACTACTAAAACCTTTGGATGTAGCTCACAATCATAAAAGATCTCAACAGTGAGTTCTTTTGAAAAGAGAATTGTATTCATTTTGAATTTTTTTTTTTTTTAAGAGATAGGGCCTCTCTCTATGTTGCCGAGGCTGGTCTCAAACTCCTGGCCTCAAGCAACCCTCCTGCCTCGGCCTCCCAAAGTACTGGGAGTATAGGCATGAGTCACTGTGCTCAGCCTGAAAGAAAATTTTTATTAGTTTATCTTTAATTCAGAACTAGACACATTCCTTCCTGTCTGTCTGGTTTGTACTCTACAGTAATTCAAGCACAGATAGGATGTTTCTAGTGAAACCTGTTAAGTTGATTGAGGGATAATTTCAGTAGGTTTTTTCTTTTTTAAATTGTAAGCATATTTTTGTGCAGGTAAGGAGCTGAATATGACAGGGATATTACTTTTATAAATTCAATAGACATTTATCAAGTGATTATTGTGTGTAAAAAGAAATGCCAGATTCTTTAGTGGGAGGTGGAGTTATGGCCGTGAAGGCCTCTAGCCCCCTGCCACAGTACAAGGTGGTGGGACGCGGCCTGCCTACCCGTAAGTGCCATAGCTGCTTCTTTACCAGATGCGGTTCTTTGCACCTAACCATGTTGTGGCCACCTGCTGCTTTTGGTATTTTGTATCTCAACTAAAAGATGACGAAGTCTTCAGGGAAAATTGCCTACTGTGGGCAGGTGTTTGAGAGATTTCCCCTGCAAGTGAAGAACTTTGGCTCTCAGCTTCACCACGACCCCAGCAGAGGAACCCACATATACCAGGAATATCGAGACCTGGTCACTGTGAGTGCTGTCATCCAGTGCCACCAGGACACAGGTGCTCAGCCCCCTGCCCGGGGCCCACTCCATCCAGATCCTGCAGGTGGAGGAGATAGCAGTCTAGCAGTTCCACAACTCCAAGATCAAGCTCCTGCTGCCCCATTGGGTCCTCAATCATCAACACAAGCCACGCTTCCCCACCTAAAGGCCTAACACCCTCTTCCAGGTGCAGGGCCCTTTCCCCCAGCTCTGCCCAAATAAACTCAAGTTGCCCAGGTTGGGGGGATAAAACATGCTAGGTATCCTTTTTATCATTTTGTGTTTTAAAGTATTTAGCATATTGGCACTTGTCTATTAAGTTCCCGTCCTCGGGGGGCTTACATTCTAGTTGAGGAGATGGAGAAAAAGATAAGAATGATAACAGTAAGTTGTAGTACAAACTGAGGAGGATAAGAGTGAAGAACCTGTGGTCTTCTAGGTCCTTAAAGAATAGCCTTTTGACTGAATCCAGCTTTTACAGAATAAATCCTTTTATTTGTATTAATACATTTTTGTTCATCTTTTATATTTTAATTTTATTTTTCAAATGTACATATTTAAAATACCAAAAAATACAATAAGTTTCAGGGAAATAATCCTCCCAGACTGACCAGCACGATTAGAACTTTACTAAGCCATGAGAGCTTAACTGATGGCTGCTGCACTCATGATTTAATTCTAACTTCCCTTGTCTGACCGGCATCACCACTTGCTGGTTGGTAAGAGCAGATGGGGGTGGAGCATGTCAGTCTTTTAGCAGCTTTTGACAACAGTACACTGCATTTCTGTCTAAAGTGGAATTTGTGAACAGTTGCAAAGCTTGACAATATTTTCTAATTCTGTCTCCTTAAAACCCATGGTGTCAAAGAAAACCAAGAGAATGAATGCTGAAGGAAGAAAACAGATTTTTTTAATGAAGATTAGGAATTGCTGTATTATCTTGTTTCTGCTAAAGATAAGATGGTTTGCTTGCTCTGTGATATTGCAATATCAACATTAAAGAAATTCAATGCTCATCAGCATTGTAACACCCATAAAGACTGCAGATATTTTAAAGTAGGAGAGGCCTGAAAGACTGTATGACAGAAATTAAAACATAGACAGCAAAAGCAAAGACAATTCTTTTAAGCAGCAATAACACTCTAGAATAATACCACTGAAGCAACTTATATAGCTTGTATACTCGAGGGAAAAGGGGAAACCATTCAATGATGTAGAAATTGTGAAAGAATGCATGGTTGAAGTTGAAGGATATTTAGATCCTGACAACATTCCAAAGTATAAACAACTGCCTCTTTCGAGGAAAACAATAACTGATTGACAGCATGAGCAGAACCACTTCAGGCAATACTTCAAAAGGAAAATATATATTGTGTTACATACTTATATTGTATGTATCATCATTATATATATTATTCAATCACTTTGGATGAATCAACTGATACTATTGACTTGCCCCGAGTTCTATACTTCATTTGGGTCATAACAGATTTTCTTTGCTATGAAGAGTTACTTGTTTTTGGCATTCTTTCAACCAGAACACAAAGGATAGATATCTTAAACAATTTTCCAGATAAATGTCTTGAAATTACATAGACGGTGCACATTCATGACAGAAAAACATGAAGGGTTTATCACACAGATTAAAAAAAAGTAATAACAGATTCAGGTGCTGTCATTTCTTTTCATTGTATTTTGCATCTGCAAAATCTCTGTGCTATAAGAACTGCTAACTATATTCCTGCAAATCTGGGTGTGAAATAGTCAGTTTCCTAACATGCTGAAGTTGAAGGGTGATGTATAGGTTGTGGATTCGCCGTAACATTCTGAAGTGTGTTGGCATTGCAGGGACGGGTGTTAGCCAAAATTTTATCTCTGTGAGAACACATAGTTAAATTTTATGAAAAGCAGAATCAGCAACGTGAATTATTGAAAAAAGATTTCTATAGAAATGCAGCATTTCTGTGTGATATCATGTCAAATATTTCTTTGCGAGGTAAAACTAAGACTACATATGCAACTACTCAAGCATTTCAAAAACTCTATCTTTTTGCAAAATACTTCTTCAAAAGGAAATTTCAGATGAATATTTTCCCCAGTTAACAAAGGTCATCAATAAGCAGGATGATATATGTGAATCTTTTGAAGAAGAAACAGCTGTCATAGACCTATTAATTGGAGAATACAAGGAAAGGTTCACTGGCTTTGAGAATCATGACATCACACTAAAATTAGCATTTCAGCCTCCCCTAGTTGATATCACCAAGGTATCTCAAGAACTACAGATGGAATTGATTGAACTCTCAGTAGATGACATGGTAAAAGTCAATATTTAATGCTAAGAAAGATCCAGTTAAAATATGGAAAAATGCAGGAGAATACCCACACCTTCCACAACATGTCCCCAAAATACTTTCTTGCTTTTCAACCACTTATTGCTCTGAGTCTACATTCTCCTACCTAACCCAAATCAAGAAACCATTAAGGTGACAAATGACTGACACCCACCTAGAGCATCAAGTGGAATTGAAGACCTCCATGCTGCAACCAAATATTCAAATGCTTTCCAACAAAAAGCAAACATGACATAGTCCTTAAAAGGTTGTTTGACTTTAAAATTAACAAACAGTTTTCATTTTTTGAACTTAATAAAATATGTAGTAGTTAGAAATTTTACCAAATAATGTACATTTTTAAGGATAGCTAATTGAGGTTTCCTGAATGAGGCCTTATTTGATTACAGTTGAATTAAGGAGGTCTTCCCACAGGAAAATGTCCCCCCCTCTGGGCTTGGAGGTGAGTTAGTGACGAGCTGTGGACCTAGCTGAGATCTGGTGCTCAGGAAAGGCCTCCCTGAGTATGGAACTAATATGCTGAGACCTGGAGGATGAGAAGTGGCTGCTGTGAAAGAACACGAAGAAGGCATCTTGGCTTCACCAATTACAAGTTGGGGTACTTTGGGAAACTTATTTACCTTTCTCTCTGTTTGTTTCCTCATTTGTAAAATGTGGAGAGCAGTACTATCTACTCTATACAGCTATTGTAGGGATTATGTTAATGCATGTAGGATACTCCGAACAGTATACAGCACATAGCATGAACAAAATAAATACTGGTTAAGATATAAGATTCTTGTTATTGTTCCACAAAAGGGGACCAACATGCATAAAACCCTGAGGCAGAAAAATCTTTGGTGTATTAACAAAGTTGGAATCAGATCAGTGCAGCTCAAGTAGAGTAAGGAGGTGCAAGTGGTGTAGATGAGGCTGAAAACACAGGATGAGATCACGCAGGGCCTTGTGGGTCACAGCTAAGAGTCTGGAGTTTTTTCTAAATAAAATAGGAAGGCATTGAAGAATTTAAGCAGGAGATTGATGCTATTAGATTTATGTTTTAAGGTCATCCCTTCATCAGGGGAGCAGGAGCGGAAATGGAAATGACCAGTAACAAGAGTGTTAAACACAGTAGTCAGGGTGAGAGAATGATGGTGGCTTGGAGTGAAGTGAAAGGATGAGGGGAGGGGAGGGAGGGGAGAGGAGAGGAGAGGACAAGAGAGGACAAGAGGAGAGGAGAAGAGAGGAGAAGAGAAGAGAAGGAATAGGGCACCGGCCCCATATGCCAGAGGTTGTGGGTTCAAACCCAGCCCCGGCCAAAAACTGAAAAAAAAAAGAGAGAAGAGAAGAGGTTTCAAGATATTTTAGAGATAGACTCGGTAGTATTTGTGAATTGAGTATGGGAGAAAGGAGACTACTAAAGCAGGGCTGCCAGACACAGTTCTGCCAATGTTCACTGAATGAAGAGTGCTTAGGGCGGGGCCTGCGGCTCAAAAGAGCAAGGCACCAGCCCCATATACCACAGGTGGTGGGTTCAAACCCAGCCCTGGCCAAAAACTGCAAAAAAAAAAAAAAAAAAAAAACAAAGAATGCTTAGCTGAGAAGGGCAAGTGGAAACTGAAATCCAGCTCACACTCCGCTCGCCAAGTCGTCCCCTGACATAGGGCTACTTCCACTTACACGAGGAGAGTACCTTCTCCTAAGCTATACAAAGGCACTGTAGAGACCAGAATAAGTCCCGCCCTTTAATTCTGACTCAAGTAACTAGGTAAATGGTATTGTCACTGACAGAAATAGGGACACTGGGATGGAGGGAAGATCCAGATGGAGGTTTGTGAAGGAAAAAAAATCAAGAGTTTGGGCCCTTGTTAAGTTGGAGATGACTCTCAGATACCTAAGTAGAGATTCAATGGCCAGTTTTGTGTTTAATACTGAGCTTCCTCTCATCAGTTTTGCTATTTCTAGTAATTTCTCTGTAGATGCTTTTGAATTTTCATTCAACATGATCATATTCACAAAAAAATGGCAATTTCATTTATTTTTATCTGATTCATGTTTTTTTTCTGCCTTAATGCACATGCTGAGTCCTCTAGAACAAGGCTGAACTAGTGTTGACAGTGATCATTGCTCATCCTTGCTTTACTCCAGATCCCAAGCTCTTGCTTCATCTCCACTGAGTCTAATATTGCTAATTGTGTCTTTGTAGAAATTCTTATCGGATTAATGAAGTTCCTTTCTATACCTAGTTAGCTAAGTGTTGTTGTTTATCAAAAGAGAATGTTAAATCTTATCCAATGCTCTTACGTACCTATTACATAATTACAGATAGTTATGTATTGTCATAATTTTCCTTTCTCATATCTTCAGATTTTGGTGACAAAGTTCTGCCAGCCTCATGAAACACGTTGCTCACTTTCCGCTATTTGCAAGAGTTTGTGTTAGAATAGATTCCAACAGAGAGTTATCTCTTCCTTAATTCTCTGGTAGAACTCGCAGGTAGAGTTATCTGGACCTGGACTTCTCTTTGTGGAAAGGATTTTGAATATGAATGCCTTTTTGCTGAAAGTAAGAAAACGATGTAGATTTTTCTCTATTTTTCTTTTTCTTTACCTTTAGTTAATTATATTTTCCTAGGAATTTGTTCATTTCATCTAAACTTTCACATTATTGACGAAAATATTCTTAATAATATGATAATAGTATTGTCTTACATACCTTTGAAGTTTGCCTTCGTTGGGTGTGTGTGCCTCCTCTCTTGTTTGTTTGTTTTTTTCTCAGTCTAGTCAATGGCCCATCAGTTTTATTAATTATTCCCAAGGATTAATGTTAGGGAGTGACTGCTCATGGTATGTTACAACTCTGTGAACATACTAAAAATCACGAAACTGTACATAGTAAAAAGAAGAATCTTATGTGCATTAATTATATCTCAATGAAGCTGTTATTTAAATAGTATCGGGGGGCGCCTATGGCTCATCAAGTAGGGCGCCAGCCCCATATACCACAGGTGGCAGGTTCAAAACTGGCCCCTGCTGAACTGCAAAACAGAAAAATAGCCAGGCGTTGTGGTGGGCACCTGTAGTCCCAGCTACTTGGGAGGCTGAGGCAAGAGAATCGCCTAAGCCCAGGAGTTGGAGGTTGCTGTGTGATGCCACGGTACTCTACCAAGGGCGATAAAGTGAGACTCTGTCTCTACAAAATAAATAAATAAATAAATAAGTATCAACAAAATAACATGACCTATATAGGTAGTGGTGACGTTTGTAATATTTGCCTACATCAACTCTTCCAGGAACATTGCTGGTCTTAGTTTTTATACATTATAATATTCTTTTATATCACATAATTTTAATAAATTAGCTACATTGATAGTATTGCTGGGAAGGTTAGAATCATTAATATTTGACTTCTTTAAGACCTTCAAATTTTAAATAATAACTGTTAATAATCTCTAGAGAAAACCGGCACATGTTTGGTAGAGACCAAACCAATCTAAGCAAAGTAGGTCACAGAACACAGTCTGGCTCAAACTTGGCTCTGGATGACCCCATGTTTCTTTCTTCACATAATCACTATGTTCTAATCAGTCTCTGATTCTGACCTTTGAGTCAGTGGGTAGTCTATTATTATTAAGTGGCTGCTAAATCCAGAGTCAACATTTTGGAAGCTAAAGAATGCTCATCTTCTTTCAAAATCTTTTGGCTTGCTAAAAGCTGAGCCCAGCTAAAATCTCTTGCCAGCATTTAGTCACTTCATGCATTTGAACTAAACAACAAACAGGATGCAATTAGCAGAGAATGAAAACTAAAAAGTCTTTATTCTCTAGCATGCCAAACATATTAAAAGACATTAAATGTGTTAAACATTTAAAAAGAATAACATACTGTAAGCATATTATAGACTTAAGAAAGCATAATGAATTTTTTAAAATGTTATTCTTTTTTTTTCCTACAGATACTAACTTCCCCCCCAATTTAGCTCACATTAGAAAACGTCAAATTTTAAAAATTTAAGTGACAGAGTTATCTGTTTTATCTACAGGCCTTGAAAAGCCACTTTCCTTACTTCTCAGAGGCATATTGAGAAGTCACTCGTAAATTTGAAAGAAAAATAAAAAAATTAGTAGCTTTAATAACTTTTGCAAAAGTGTGTGAGTCTTTCTTATAAGAATAATGATTTGCATAGTTTTCTCTCTGAATAGAGCAATTATTCATTTATATTGGTAATATATAAAGTGTTTAAATTATTATTTAATAAATTATTCATTTTTTCTAGAATATTTCTAACCTTTCTGTCACATCCAAATTTTCTAGAAACAACAAAAAACATTACTAGAAACATAAAATACTGAGAGACATGTTAGGGCACATACAAGAATCTTTGTTAAGAAAAACAATTTGAAGTCTTGAGAACCCATTTAACTCTAAAAATGTAATTGTACTTTTACTGAAAAACAGGTAGCTTCTATCTAATGATTCATTTGATGTAGTAATCAATTGCCTCTTTGGAAAACTAGACGTATACCTCCAAAATACTCTCCAAGGATTTTAGCAATTTAATACCCTCTGTCCATGAGAATAACAAGAATTAAGTACAAATGACTTAATATGCAGGTGCATATTCACCAAACCAAAATAACAAATACAATTATTATTATTATTTTCTTTATTATATCATAGCTGCGTACATTAATGCAATCACAGGGTACAATGTGCTGGTTTTATATACAATTTGAAGTATTTTCATCAAACTGGTTGACATAGCCTTCATGACATTTTCTTAGTTATTGTGTTCAGACATTTATAGTCTACATTTAGTAAGTTTCACCTGTACCCTTCTAAGATGCACCGTAGGTGTGGTCCCACCAATTAACCTCCCTCCACCCATCCTCCCCCCCCCCCCCCCCATCAACGGCAACCCGGCGGGGGCGGGCCGACACCGGGGGGCGGAGGGGGGGAGGGAGGATAATTGGTGGGACCACACCTACGGTTCATTTTAAAAGGGTACATGTCAAATCTACTAAGTGTAGAATGTAAATGTCTTAACACAATAACTAAGAAAATGAGGTGAAGGCTATGTTAATCAGTTTTATGAAAGTGTTTCAAATTGTATATAACACTAGCACATTGTACCCCATAATTACTTTAATGTATACAGCTATGATTTAATCAAAAAAAAGTAAAAGACAAAAAAAACCCAAAAAACTTCAATTAGAATGTAGAGATTATCAGATTGGATTTTAAAAAAAGAAAAAGACCCATACATGCTGCCTAAGAAAAAAAACATGTTTACAATTATAGAAATAGAAATATAGATAAAAGTTTGAAATAAGATAGATTATACTAACACTAATCAAAAGAAAGCTAGACTGGCTATATTATTATCAGATAAACTAAACTTCAGAATAAAGTCTGTTAACAGGAATAAAGAGGATCATTTTATAATGATGAAAGAGTTAATTTATCACGATGATTAACTGCGTATGCACTTAATAAGAGAGTTTTAAACCTAAAGCAAAATCTGATAGAACTGCAAGGAGCTTTTGCAGACAAATTCTCAATTATAATCAGAGATTATATTACTTTATTTAACATTTACATTTTATTGATGCGTAATAGGTGTACATGGTTTGGGGATACATATGATAGTTTAATACATTCCTATAATTTCTAAAATTCAAATCAGTATGCTTGGGATATTCATCACCTTATAACTTTTCTTTATGCTACAAACAGTCAAACTGTTTTCTTCTAGCTATTTTGAGATGCATCATAGATTATTATAACTATAGTCACATACTCATCTACTGATATAACACTAGGTCTTAGACTTCTTTCTCATCATGCATAGCACAAATAGAGATAGAAAGCCAATAAGGATAAAGAAGACTTGAACAACCTATCAATCAACTAGACCTAATTGTTATGTAAAGTCCAAACAAACAAAAGCAGCAGAATGTACATCCCTTCCAAGTGTACATGAAACATTTACTAAGATCACATTATGGATTGAAGAAACTTTCCTAATAAATCTAAAATGATTTAGTCCATAGAAATAATTTTTATAACAGAATTAAAATTGAAAAAACATCAGAAATTCCCAAATATAAGAAAACTACATTCTTTTTAATAATCAATGTGTCAAAGGTGAAATCAAAAGCAATTTTTTAAAAAAAATATGTGAAATAAGATTGAAAACTAAAGTAAAAACGATTACAATTTATAAGATACAGTTAAAGCAGGACTTAGTGGGAAATTTATAGTATGAAACCTTATATTGAATAGAAGGAAGGTCTTAATAAACAACCTCAACTTCCACCTTAAGAAACTAGATTAGTTCGGCAGGTGCAGCGGCTCATGTCTGTAATCTTAGACTCTGAGAAGGCTAAGGATGGAGGATCATTAGAGCTCAAGAGTCTGAGGATGCTGTGAGCTCAGCTGATGCCACAGTACTCTAGCCTGGGCAACAGAGTGAAACTTGGTTTCAAAACAACAACAATTAAAAAAACAAAGAAACTAGAAATGCAAACTTAAAGATTAGGAAGAAACTAAAAGCAAAAAATAAACCCCCCAAACTCCAAAGTTTTTAGAGGACCTAATAATGACCACAAAGAAAATCAACAAAAGAAAATACCAAGAAAATCAGGAAGAGAGGAAAAAAAAAGAGAGAGAAAGAAATCAGTAAGATACCAGTGTGTACTCATGAGACTGTTTCAAACATAAAAGGCTGATTACATCTGGTATTTTCAGCTGTGTGGAGCAATTTGAAGTCTTATACACTCCTGATAGGGATGTAAAATTATGCCATCACTTTGAAGAACAGTTAGAAATGTATGAAAAATTTAAGTGCATATCAAGCATATGACACAGCCAAGTCCACTCCTAAGTATTGACCCAACAGAAGTAAAGTTGATTTTCACTTAGAATCTTTCATGTGGACTTCACGTATAGGCCATAGAATTGATTATGGCAGCTTTACTCTCCCTAGCCAAACACGAGAAATAAACCACAAGACCTTTAAAAGGTGAATGGAAGCTGCAAGGTACAGAAAAGAATATCTCTCAGTAATAAAAAGAATGAGCTGTTGATTCATGCAACATTGTAAGTGAGTCTCAGAATAAGTACATGGAGTAAAAATTAGAAAAACAGGAGTTCGTGTTGTATGAATCATTCATGTAAGATTCTGAAAAGTGCCAGCTAGTCTACAATGAGAGAAATCAGAAATTGCCTAGAAATGGAGAAAGTAAGGGAGTCCAGGGAGAGTAGAGATTAGAAATGAAAATCAGGAAACCCTGGGAGTGATGGATATGTGATACCATTGCCTTGATTATGGTGAATGTTCAATTGACACATGTATATAACAAAATTGTATAATTTAAACATGTATAAATTATCAGCTGTCAATTTTACTTCAATAAAGCTCTGTGTGTGTGCATTTAACAAAGTGTTTAACCAATAGGAAGAAGAGGTAAGTAGGATGAGATAGAAAAGATGTCAAGAAAATTACTGTTTTGAAAGCAAAATTAAAATTAATATTAGAAACAATAAAAGGCAGACTAAAAACTGGGTAATATTTAATCATTTGTGATAAATTTGAGAAAATATCAAAAGGAAATGCTGAAGAAATGTATTTTTTTTAGAAAATCAAAGGTAAAGCCCTGGAAGAATTGGTCTTAGAAATTAAGAGACTAAAGAAATTGAAGTAATAGCCAAATTTAAATTAGAAAAAATCATTCATTAGCAAAAGAAAGATCTGAATTCATAGGTCAAGAAATTTAACAGAATAATAATACAATGGAAAAAGACACACAGAAGGCTCACACTGATATAATAAATTATTATGCTATAAGATTTAAATCCAGTAAGGATTCTGAATTTAAAAAGATTATTTTTTGTAAGGTATCAAAAAAAATCAAACTAGTTTTAACTTCTCACCACATTTAAATGCAGAGTACAATGGATACAATCTCCAACAAGAGGAAATTATGTGAGCTACAAAATAGCAAACCCAATCCTAAAAGCAAAGGGAACAAAGTCTAGCATGACAGGGTAAACGTCTATGAAGATGGGCAGAGATAATTAGGAACTAGAAGCTGCACACTCACATAGCTTGTACAAGTACAGAATATTTTCAAGCTACAACCAGTAAAATAAAGGATCCTAGCAGAACAACCAGGGCATTTAATAAGAAACTACTGGAATCCTCACACATAGGCCTGAGAACGTCTCAGACCAGTGGTTCTTAACAGGGGTCAGTTTTTTCCACTAATGCGCATTTAATAATGTCTGGAGACCCTGGTTTTGAGGTAAAAGTGTTAGAGAGCTGGGATGTTGCTAGATGTCCTGTAATTTTCAGGACATCCCATCACAACAAAGAATTACCTGTTGTCAAATTCAATAGTGCCGAGATTGAGAAATACTGTCCTAGATTAAATGCTACCATTCTAGATCTATCCTACAAAGCTTAAAGTCTTTTAAGATTTAAGCTTATTTTGGGGGTCCTCCTCATGAAGTATTCACCTAGGCCGAGGACTCCCAAAATAAGCTTAAATCTTAAAAGACTTTAAGCTTTGCAGTATCAAAAATACACTACTGGGATCTGATGAAGCTAAAAAGCTTCTGCACCGCCAAGAACACAGTAAGAATCGCTAGCAGACAGCCCTCAGAATGTGAAAGAATATTTGCAAGTTATACCTCTGACAAGGGCTTAATAACCAGAATACACAGAGAACTCCAACGTATTTGCAAGAAAAGTACAAGAGATCCCATCTCAGGATGGGTAAAAGATTTAAAAAGAAACTTCTCTAAAGATGACAGGCGCACGGCTTTCAGACACATGAAGAAATGCTCATTATCCTTAATCATCAGAGAAATGCAAATCAAAACTACCTTGAGATATCATCTAACGCCAGTAAGATTAGCCCACATGATGAAATCCCGAAACCAGAGATGTTGG
>CAUYRH010074434.1:0-10434 GCA_963574655.1 Perodicticus potto
CCAATCCAGGAGACTCTTCACTAATTACAAATAAGATCCTTAACTAAGTACACCTGCAAAGACACTATTTCCAAATAAAGTCATATTCTAAGGCTGAATTTGGGGGGATATTATTGAACCTGCTATCTTCTTTGATAGTGAACCCACAGCTTTCTTGTAATGGCAGAGTGCCCAGCTAGCTGTGCAGACGTAGTTGGCCAGGGCAGTCATGGGAGTCCTGGCCTTTGATTTGCCAGCTTCATGTTCAGCTATAAGAGGCCACGAGACCAGGCTGACCGAAGAAGCTTTAAGTGTTGATGGAGTTTCTGGAAAAGCTCTTATTTCCTATCAAAGGAGACTGGCGGGGTTGGTGAAGTTCCCTGCCCCTTTCTCCCTGCCTAGAAGGCAAGTGTGACATCCAAGAGCTCCACAGCAGCTTCCTGCACCCACGACACAGCAGCACCTGGGCACTGGCTCCCTTGGTGGGATGATGGTTGGGAACGCAGAGGTGCCCTGGTGTGTAGCGGTGACGCTGAGCAGCCAGTGGCCTCTCTTGTGCTCATGGGAGACTCAGGTTTCTTCAGTGGCGGTGGCTAGTTGTTTGCAACATCTTTCTCCCTTCTTTCTGGACACACAGCTGGACTCTGCTGTGGCAGTAACCTGTGGCCTGGTGTGGCCTAGTGACTGGGTTCTGGGCAAAAACACATGTGTAGAAGGGCTGAATGCCACTCAGGCACATGGTGTGCACACAGGGAGACCCTGGGTTTGTGTGTGGGAGCACGGGGTGGCTCTGGCAGGATGGCAGCAAGAGCACCATCTGTGAGCAGGAACCAGAGGTCAGCTTCTCCACTCTAGAGCCATTCTGCTCATGGAGCTCAATTCTTGGATCAGTGGGTGTACTAACAAAAGGGGGCTGGTGCTCTCACACCGGGAACTGTCTCTGCCGGAGAAGCATGTCTGACAGGGGCCCCTGTGGCAGGCTCCACGGTGGGCAGAGTGCCCTCCCCGTTCTTGGCTGTGGCCTCAGTGCTCTTTCCAGGAGGTCTGAGACTGCTTTTCTCGCCCTTCTGCTCCTGACTAGTTTATCGTCACGCTGTCTTCTCGGGCAGTGTTGTCACACACTGGCCCTTCCCCTCACTGAGATGTACCCTCTCCATCTGCAGTGAGAGCCCCTACTTGGAGGGCTGTGATGGGGGTGCCACACATGGCCAGGCCTGGCACCTTGTAAGCACTCAGTGAGCCTGGTCCATTATTCTTGGTGGCATTATTTATTATCAAACCTCAGGAGAGAGCCTCGGGGAGGTCTCTGCACCCTCCTGGCTGGCCAACGAGTCACCGTTATCCCTGTGCACTTGGTGTGTCGGCCATAGAGGGACCTTCGGGGGAGATGATATTCAAGAGAGGACATTGTAGCATAGGCTGGCAGTGTCCCTGGAACACGAGGCAGGCCACCGCCTAGGACTCAGGGTGCTGGTCACACCCATTTTAGAGACTGAGGGACTGAGGGACAGAGGGGAAGTTCAGGCCACAGCATGAAGCCAGGAAAGGGCAGGGTGGCCATGGGAACTTCTAAGCTGCTTGCCCCGACCGCTTTCTTCTTCACCCAGCAAGGATGGAGTGGTGAAGAGTGCCCTGTGTTCTCCCTCCTCTCCAGGTGACCAGTGGCATGTCTATGTCAGACAGCCACCTGGAGGCAGGATACACACTGTGACACAAATCAAGTCCCGGGGACAGGCTGGCCCCTGCAGGGACAAAACGGGTTGTGCTCCTTGTCAGCACCACGACCAACCTGGGGGAAGCCGTGGCCAGGTGAGCGGCTATCAGGGGGACCTGGCTTTCTTCCTTCTTGGTAATAATCTGGCAATCAAGCTCCCCCAATCAGAGCTGTTTCCCTCTAACTAATCTATTGGACAGAGTGGCAGTGGCTGGTCCCTGCCAGCATGTCGAGAATCTTTGCTCAGAGAACCGGGTTTCAAGTGCTCTTAGTGAAATGTGTATGTTTCATGCAGGGTGCAAAGAAAGATTTTGATGTAATTGAAAGAATGCAGAGAATTGCAAAAAGTTATGGAAGTTTCATTTCTGGTTGGCCAAGGCTCAGCAGACCCCGGTTTGACTCACTCTAGTTACAGGAGAGCAGGGCCAGCTCCCTGGCATCGGGAGGGTTGTTAAGGCCGTGGCGATGTTTCACCACAGACAAATGAACCGCCTGGGCAGCATCTTCACGTTCGCTGGGCCAGGAGACCTGCCTCTTCCACTTTCCTCCTCCCTTGCCCACCAGCAGGTAGGGGCTGGAGGATTGGCACCAGGACCCGGGGCTCCGCGTCAGGCGAGGCGGGCGCGGGGAGACCCGCAGCTTCTTTTCACTCTAGTCCCTCATTTTGGTCTTTCTCATTAGAGTAACAAGGACCAAGTCGGCTGGAAACGCCAGCACATGTTTTTACTTTTCTCCGATGGAAACCACATGTACAATCTATTCCTTCCTCTTTTCCCTCCAAAATGTGAGGGGGGTAGCTGGTCCAAGGGTTTCCTCTTTGCTTAGCCCCCATGCCAGGATGTGACCTGGGCTTCCCCCAGCACCTTTGTGCCAGCCCTTTGGGGCACTGGCCCTGGGGAGGACGGCTGACTCGAGCCCCCTGAACTGGCACCGCTGTTCTGCCCCCCCACCAGCCTGAACATGTTTTCCCAGGGCAGGCGCAGCCCTAGCAGTGTGCGTGGTTATTTATAAACCCCTCAACGCCAAAGTGCCACGAACAATCTGTTCCCCCCGTTTGTAGGAACATATTTTCGGCATAACTCATCACTTTGAAGATGGGTCCAAACTTTTGTTCGCGTTTATTGACAGGAAGTTGTTTTTCAAAGCTCAAGTCAGCAGGCAGGCTCCGTGCCAAGTGGCTGCAGCACCTCGCGAACTGGCGCAGCCCCGTGGGCCCATAAATCGCTTTTGCCTTCCCACCCACCTCCCTCTCTCCCCTTTTCCTATAGAATTTGCCCAGAGGTTGAACATTACTTTTTTCCTTTGTAAATTTTCTTCCTTTTTAAACTTTTTTTTTTTAATACGCCAAATCACTTATTGGAAGTATTTAAGAGGTTCCTTTCCTCTCTGAAATTCTTCAACAATTTTTAGGGATCTCTTAAACTTCCTCCCTCCTGCACTGGCTCCCCTGAGTGCTCCTCACTGGCTCTGTCTGGCCAGGGGTCCCCCCAGCCTCTGGCGTGAGCTGTTAAGTGAGGACATCCTCCCACGCTGAGAGCTCTGACTGTCCCCAGGCCCCATCCCCTCTGCGGGGATTTTAGAGCAGGTTCAAAGTCACTGGGGGGACGACGGAAAGGAGGGGCCGTGGATGTGGGGTGTCCTGTGGCTTCTTAGTCCCCTTGCCCTACAAACCCCTCTGGAGCCGACCTGGGTGTCCAGGGGCCACATATCTAAGCCTTTGCGGGGTGGTTCCCGGGTCGTCCCACCAATGTCCTGAAGAGGCCTGGCCCCCGGGGAGCCCCTGCTTTCTCTGCACAGACTCTTCTCCCCACAGCCCTGGGCTCCACCCAACTGGGGACTCAGGGCTCGTCTAGAACCCTCCAGCTTCCCAGCCCTGGTTGGGCACCACACCCTAAGTGTTTCTGGACAAACTCCTCCCACCCCCTTCTGCCACCACCTGATTTAGGCCCCTCTCACTTCCCTCTGGATGATTCTCAGATCTGGGCAGCTTGTCCCCTCTGTGCCTTAGGCGGCTTCTCTGTAAACTGGGGGCATGTCACTGTGCACCTGCTTGGTGCTGAGGATCACCCATGGCAGCTCCACCCCAGTCATTGTCAAGGTGGCAGTGTGTCCCTTCTCGGCCTCTGGGTCACCTTCTGTCTCCAAACCAGTCCATTGCTGGAGCACACCAGCTCCTGTCACTCTGCTGCTTGCACCCACAAATATAAGCAACAGGCTCTCGTCTGTTCAGAGCCCTCCTGTGAGCCCCTCAGGGTGGGACAGGAAGAGCCGCTAACGGTGACAGGTGTGGACTCTAGCTGCCTGGCTCCTGACTCCCACCTGCACTTTGGTTTGTGTGTCTGGGCACTAGGACCAGGTGGTCCTTGGTGCCTTCCCAGGCTCCAGGGCAGGGCTGCAGGGCAGGGCTCTAGGGCAGGGCTATACCCCTGCAGAGGCTGGGGATTGTCCCCTTGATGTGGCAACTGGTGGGCTGCAGTGCGTGTTGGGACAGGGCTGTGGGGGTAACCCAGGGGCCTGGGGTTCTGGCAGCCTCCATGGGATGGCCTGGTCTCTGTAAACTTTGGTGGCAAGAACATTCAGGGGGCCAGCCCTGCACTCGGCTCTCCTGTCCCTCTGTCTGCTGCCTGCCTCTTGCTGGGGGGTCTCAGGGCTGCCCGGGGGACCCCCTTGCCTTCTCCGCCCTGCCTCCTGGCATGTGTAGCGCTTGCTCTCCGGTCTTTCATCACTTTGGGGGGTGTTCCCTCCACATTCCCAGGTGGAAGTGTTTAAGGCCGGTCCCCACAACCACCCGGCTGGATCCACTACCCCAGCGCAGTGCCCCTGAAATGGGGCCCACATGCACAGCAACAGAGACAGGCTGGCCTGCCGAGATGGTGCGGACTGTGGAAGGGGGTGATGTGGGAGCCCATGGGGAGAGGCTGGAGTGGTCACCTTGGGGCAGGAGGAGGTGGCAGGTGGGCAGAGCTGGCTGCTGGACTGTCTCTGTCCCGTCCCGGGGTCAGCTTGGTGCCACCTGACTCCCGTCTCCCAGGCTTCCCTGGGACACCACAGGAGGGCCACGTCCACTCCGCAGCCCAGCTGGTGGGGGCACTGCCGTTCCCGTCCTCCGCCCAGTCTGCGTGGGGTTCTCGTGAGATTACCTGAGAGGTGTACGGCGTTGAGGAGGTTTTACACCCACTTTCATTCGGGCCTCGTGACAACTCCACAAAGTGAATTCTGTTCCCATTCGAGAGATTGGGAGGGTTGAACGACTCTCCTGTGTCTGCGGCCTCGCGCTGGCTGCGGGGGCCTGTGCGGGCCTGTCCCTCAGCCCCTGCCTGCCGTCTCCCTCCTTCCTGAGCACCCTTGTGTCCGGCTGGGCCTTGTCTGCCTCGAACATCTCTTTTTTGTAATGGTGGATCCAGATTTGGGGGCAGGTGGCAGTGATTTGGGTGAGAAAACCTACTGGCCTAGGTCTGCAGGGCGTGGGCAGGGAGGCTGGTGGCCTCGTCAAAGACGGCCGGTCGGAGCTCGACACAGGTCGGAGCTCACACTCTACACCCTGGCTCAAGCCACACCCTGTTACTGCACCAGGGGTGGGCTGCTCCTCCTCTGGTCCTCACCCTGCCATTTTGCTTGTCAGTCTCTGGACAGGAGCCTCTGCCCCAGGCTATGAGGAAAGCAAAGGTCAGCACCAGCTCTTTCCCCGCTGACCTCCTGCCTACACGCCAAGACTTGTAGCTCTTCACCACCAGCGAAGCTGGGAAGCCAATGCCCAAAGACGGAAGCCCCAGCTCTGAGGCTGGTCTTAGCTCTTCTTCCCCAGGGAGCAATTTTAGTGAACAGCCACCCTCACCTCCACGTACATTTGGTAATAGTTTATGGTGTAATGAAAATCATTCTTGCCAAGAGAGCAAATACGGAGTAGAGGCAGGGTGCGTAACACAAGCTGTCCACATCCCTGGCAGCGGGATGCACCTCTTGCTGCCACCTGAGCAGCCTGGGACACAGGTGCCAGCTGCAGGCAGCTCTGGAGTCCGGCATATTGCCCCAGACTGTGCAGCACCCAGGCCTTCAGGCCTCCCAATGCCTGGGAACCTTCTTGCTCTGCTTGGCTTCACTTCCAAGCTCTGGGGGGCCTGCCTGGAGCTTGCATCTCTTAGAATTTGCACGACTACCATTTCAAGGCAGGACTTCAAGAGCTGTTTAATTCAACCTTGAATGTTGTCTGAGCTCCCGTAGGTGGTGTCTGCCTGGCATGGAGGCAGGAGAACAAATTCCAGCACCGCTCTTGCAAAGATCTCTGAACAGCATTTTCTGGTAAAAATAGTCAAGTTCTGGCTCTGCTGACCGCAGTGTGCTGCCGGCTGCAGCTTGTTGACCAGGGCAAGTTGCTCACTTAATCCCACGAGTTTCGTGTTCTTCGTTTGCTAGAACCCTAACTTTCTAAGGTAAGTGGCATGAAATGTTCTTTGAACTATAAAAATACTGGCAGATTTAAAAATGATTATTATGACCAAGGTATTGGAAAGGTCTTTTGTCAGGAGGCCGTGCTCAAATAGGCACTAACCTGACGGGTGTTTTGGAAATGCCAAAAAGGGCGAATTCTCACGGTGTGAAGACCTGGGCAGGCTGCTGTCTGTTACTGGTCTGTCCCCCTCTCTGTTATTTTGGCATCTCAGATGATCGCTGGTGGAAAACACAGGTAATTCCTCTCATATCCCCATCTCTTTTTTAGGAATTAAAAATGTGGAAAAACCTCAGTGGCAGGACTCTGGGCAGGACCTAGGGATGGGACAAAAAAGGTCTCTTGTGATGCGAGAGGTCCTTTCCCTGTGGTCGTGATAAACTAACGGACTTTGCATTCGACTGGCCACGCAGAAACAGGAAGTAAAGGGTGGGAGAGGCTGGCAGAGAGACCTGAGATTCTTGACCGAGAGTCGCCCCACTCCCTTGAAGAGCTGCACTTTCAACATGAAGGTGGACCAGAAAAACAATCCAGCCATTGGCACAAGAAAATGACAGAAAGTCGTCAACCTGGATTGATTCTGAGTGGGAAAAAGTGTTGCTTTGAGAATTTATAACGAGTGGCTATCTTCAGGCGCATTTGGGGTTTGAGTTTTCACCATCCGCGTGGCATGGACACCCCCCAGCAATCTGAGAGATTAGGGTAAAATGAGCCCTGACTGCTAATTCCTCTGAAGCGCTGGTGGAGGAAACTCAAATCCTCCATGGACACACAGAAAGACTTCCTCCTGATAAACTCCTGAAGATTAGCTCAAAACCCAGAAGCGCCAATCCAAGGAGAAAAGAGAATTCTGGGAAGTTCAGGGCAAAACCCACAGTGGGATTGAGTCTCTAATAGCTTCAGGTAACAATGTCATCAAATAAAGATTATCCAACAGTTAGGATTAAAGACAATGGGAATTTTTTTTTAATGACAAAAAAAGCAAGCTGCCATCAAAGGCAAACGAAAGACAAGAAAGACTTGAAAATAACAAAAGGAAACTTCTAGGAGTAAAAATACAGTGCTTGAACTTTGACTAAACGTTTAATAGTTAGGTTAAAAAAGAAAATTAGACACAGCCAAACAGAGCCTTGATAAAGTGGAGGACTGTTCAGAGTCCATGGAAATGAAGAGATGCAAAATGTGGACGCAAGGGTAATAGGTGAGGAGAATAGGGTAAAAAGGTCCAAGAAAAGCGGGATAGATGGAGAGAGTAGGGAAAATGAGAGAGAGGGAACATCGGAAGAAATGATGAGATGACTGAGAATTTCCCAAAATTGACAGCAGAATTCACTGATTCGGGGAAAAAATAGTCCTAAGAAAGAGGAATAAAAAGATTTGCACCTGTGTATCTGTCACAGCCAGCTAGTACGAATACCAAAGGTAAAGAGAATAGCTTAACAGCAGCCAGAAATAAAAGGTGACGCGAAAGGAATGCCGGTTCACTAAGATCCCTTCTCAACCGCAGGCAGGAGAGTGTGGGGATGCAACTTCAAAGTGCTGGGAGGAAACAGAAAGTTTTCCTGAACTGAACAGTCACAGGGACAAAGGGAATTTATCACTAAAATTTCTCATCAAAGAACTTCCAGGAATGTAAGGAGAAAATTGAAAACAGAAAGAAGAAAACTGAGAACTGAATGGTGAACAAATCAGTCAGTACGTAGAGGGGGAGTCTGAACAAGACTTGCCGTGTGGAGCCACAGCCAACATTTCGAGGGTGTGAATATATGTAGGACTGAGAAACTGGGTCAGCTTATGTGAGGAAGTTTGGAGAGTGGTCCAGGTGTGCTGGTGACATGTAGGAGAAAAATAACCCAACATCTCTAAACTTCTCGGGTGATCATACGAAAGCAACTGGGCTAACTTTGAATTTTGTAATACCAAGTACACATGAGGAATTTTAATCAGACCTACTAGGGGATTGTATAAGGAAAATCTGTGCCTTTCAAAACGATAAAGTAAAAATGAAAAGAGGCTCTAATCCTATTGGAGAAGGCTCAGCAAACATTTTCTGTAAGTGGCCAGGTAACGTGCATTTGTGACTTTGCATGGGAGATGGTCTCCATTGTGCCACAGTACAAAATCAGCCTCAGAGAAGATTTAAACTAATAGGCATGGCTGTGTCCCAGCGGGTAGTGTTCAACAGGCAGGGACCTGAATTTTGCCCGAAGGCTGTCGTTTGCCAACCTCCATAGAAGGAAAGGAAGGAGGGAAACGCAGAAAAAGCCGGTGGAGACAATTCCAGATAGGTTAATAGCCACAGGAATATAAGCATACTGGGTTTACTGGATGAAATCAGAGCCGGGTAGATTTGATACATTTAAAAATTGACTTTATGCTTTCAGGAAGACCATATTAAAAATAGAAAGTTGGAAAGTAGAAGCAAGGAACGAAGAGATCTGACAATTAAGTACATGAACTCATCCTAGGAAAGGCAGTCCACCCCACAGTGCCGGACATCAGTATGTGGCCTTCGACGTGCTCGCCTGGGGAAGCGCTGCTCTGAGGCATCGTCCGGTCCACCTGGCACGTTGGCCTTTGGGTTAAATAATAAAAGGGCTTTATGTTTCTCCACTCACAAGCTGAAGGGCAATATAGATCTTAATGTCTTGGGCAGACTCCCCACCTTCTCGGTCGGTTTGGCTACTGTGGACTCCTGTTCTATTTAGAGTTCCCTCCATGCCCCCATGGCTGTGCTCTGAGGGTCTTGAAATAAGGAGGAGCCTGGCCCGAGCTTTTACTCATCTGCCCTGCCCCCTTCCTCCTTGGAGTGTCCCGGGCACTGCGTCCATCTCCTCCCCCGACTTGCCAAAGGATAACCTCTGGCTTTCCGGCTTTGGGGGTGGGACCATGAGGTGCGGGGGCTGCCGCCCTAACTTGACCTCTGACTAGTCTGCTCACGTTAGTAATAGACACCCCGAGTGCTGGGTGAACCGACGCTGCCCTTTTTGCCTTACTGGGTATTTCCAAGTTCTTGGGGGCCACTCTACTGTATGCACACCTTTGACCTGGGAGCCACAGCTCTATTTGGCCACTTTGCGTAGCTGCCCGGTCTTAGCTAATACAAACACAGAATACTGGGTTACCTTTGAATTTCATTTCTTAGTGTAAGTATGTCCCATGCAGTATTTGAGACATACTTGCAGTAAAATACAATTATCTGTTGTTCCTCTGAGATTCAGCTCTGAGGGGCGTCCTGCACTCTGTCTGGCGACCTCACCACTCTCAGCCCTCTGCACTAGGCTGGCTCCCGGCCGGGGCTCATGTTTGGGCTGTACGTCCCACCTCCCCGCTTTCTCACGGCCACTCTTTCTGGCTCTGATCCCCTTCTCAGATGAAACCAGACCTCTTATTCTGAGCATTGGTGGGACCTGGGGATAAGATGTGGTGTTCCCCATTTGCAGGCAACCCCAGTCTTGGGGCTGTGTGTCCACACATACCCTGAGCATGCACATTGAATTTTAACAAAAGCCTTTTGGTATCTATTGAATGATCACATGGTTTTTATCCTTTTACCAGTTGATGCGATTTATATTCACAGATTTTTTTATACACGACTTGCATTCCTGGAAGAGTCTCTTCTTGCAGATGGCAGAGTACTTTTTCTGCTGTGGACCACTGGTCTTCCTTCCCTAGTTTTTTGCAAAGGAATTTGGTATGTATAGTCATAAAAGAAATTTGGAGAAATGATCATGTTTGGTTCTAAAATGAATGGTAGACATTTTCATTTATTTCGTTGTTAATTTTTAAGCTATGCTCCAAATGGCTTCATATAGCACAGAGTTCTGTGCTACTTGAAAGCTTAAAATAACTTGCCGGTGACACCATCTTTACGAGGTGCCGTGTTTGGAGGTAAATTTTTTTTTTTTTTTTTTATTGAATCATATCTGTGTACAATAATTCAGTCATGGGGTACAGTGTACGGGCTTCAGATACAATCGGAGATATTTTCATCAACCTGATTGCGATAACATTCAAGAGACTTTCTCATTACTTTGTGTCCCTATTATGAGGCAAATTTATATCTTTCAAGTGCAGGCTACAGCCCACTTATTGCACAAGAAGATAGGGAAAGGGGAGAGGGAGGGAAGGGGAGAGAGAGGGAGGTGAGGGGAGTGAGGATAGAGGGCGGGATCACACCTGCGGTACATATTTGAAGGGTTAGGAGAAAACTTCTAAATACGGATCAAAATTGGAGGTGAATTTTTTTTCTCTCTCAACATCTTTCGTCATGGGTCTATGCAAACTGCCTGAG
>CAUYRH010074436.1:0-28847 GCA_963574655.1 Perodicticus potto
AGAAGGTGAAAGCAAATAATGTAAAGTAGTTTTTAAAAGATTATTCAAGTATGAAATATTATTATTATTTTTGTTTTTGTGAACTTATAAGTTTCAAACCTGTGGCTGATATTTTTCTAAGGCTGTAACTGACTAACTTAAAAATGTAAAATCATAAGTCTGAAAAAACGTTTCAATTTTTATTCTGGGGACTGAGGTATTTACTATGAACCTAGATAAAATTGTTAAAGCTATCTTGATAAAACTTTTCATTAAAAATTCACCTATAATGAATGCTAATTCTTTTGCTATTGCAAATAGTTATTTTATTAAACAGTTTTATCTAGAATATTAGGGAAGAAGGGATGAAATGTCACTCTTGCCTTTAGGAATAAATTCTGCCATATTTTTACAGCAAGAACGTGGAATGTGAATCTTCTTCAAAGT
This sequence comes from Perodicticus potto, assembly GCA_963574655.1. Taxonomy (NCBI): domain Eukaryota; kingdom Metazoa; phylum Chordata; class Mammalia; order Primates; family Lorisidae; genus Perodicticus; species Perodicticus potto. The sequence continues at coordinate 427 of CAUYRH010074436.1, forward strand.
TCATTTTATCCCCTAAACTAACTTTAGTGTGTTTGTTTTAGAACATTATGCTCTTGTATGTGAGTCAAGGGGCATATGATCCCTTTATTGGAAAATAAAGAACAGATGTGTGGTTTAGATAAGTACACATAAACATAAGAAGGTCAATGACAGGTGACTCATTGCTTTCCCCATATTGTGGAAAGGATATGAATAATTTCCTTAGAGGAAATTTAATACCTCATACAGTGACATCAAAGAAACCATTATTTTATTTATTTTACTCGGTAAGCATAAAAGGATCTAACAAAATCTACAGGTTTCTTCTTTGAGTTGCTAATACTTCTCTGGGAATCCAGATGATAGATTTAAGAACATGTGGTGAAAGTCAATCTAAGTATTTAGCCCACATGTGAACACAGACCCACGTTAACTAAGAACAGGAAGTTCTTCAATATACTTTCCCTTTAATTTACTTCAATATACAATTAATTGTTCATGGGAAGATTAAGGGTAAATTGGCATAGTATAGTGTTTTACTTTTTCTTTATTTTTTATTAAATCATAGCTGTGTACATTAATGCAATCATGGTGTACAATGTGCTGGTTTCATATATAATCTGAAATATTTTCATCAAACTGGTTAACATAGCATTCATGGCATTTTCTTAGTTATTGTGCTAAGATCTTTATTGTTTTACTTATTTTATCTTTAAATATAAAAATCCTTTATTGTAGTTCCTTAAAATAGAAACAGAGAATCTACACTTTAATACACACACAAAAAAGAAACCATAAGTTCTTGAAAAACCTTTGAAATCTCTTCTCATTACTTTGCTCTTCTTTATTATAAACTTCACTTCTGATCAATTCAAGAGTTTTCTGCAGGGCAAAGCAAGTCTTAATACTGAAAGGCTGCATTCCTCTAGCCCCCAGAGTGAATCATATCTATTTTTTACAAACTGAGCAAAATCTTTTCTGGCTTTACCACATGTATTTGTACAGCCATTAGAAAATCAGTCCAGACTCTAAACCCCTGAAGCTAGACTCCAGAAACACCTTCCTTTTCAGTTGCCCAGTACCAACTTCTAAATGCATCAAACAAGAATATAAAAGTAGCAGGAACCATATTAGATTCATCTATTCATCTCTCCTTAATATATATGATCATTGATTAATTCAGTAATCCATCACTTAGCCATCAAATGTGTGTTAAAAGTTCTGGTAGACACCTGGGGAAATGGTAATACTGTTTTTGAAAGACCTGATTGGAGACCCTAGAAGATCTTAGCTGGAGGAGAGAGATACACAAGATCTGTTACCAAATGGCATGTCAAGAAATTAAATGTACATATTCCTGGGGATGAAGAGAACAGCATAGAGGGAATACAGACTTGTATCTGCCTTGGTGACCCATCGTATTTCAGCACCTGGACCCAGTCTGAGACCTGTGACACTTGGAGAATTTATGATGAATGCAGGGGAGGAAGGAAGAAAGGATGGATGGACGGAAGTACTGATGAATGGGAAGGTCAAAGATAACTTTGTAGAAAAATAAGTCCCTTTATAGGTTGAATACTATAAGGATATACATGGAAGACATACTTCCATGTGGATAGAATGATAGAAAAGTTAAATAGCATTAGCATGTTCAGGGTTCAGGCAAGTTTGTATGATGGGGCAGAGTGTTTATGGTAAAATGACAGACAGTAACATTTGGGAGGTGAAAAGAAATGACACCATAAAAGGCTTCTTCTGCTTCACTAAGAAATGTAGTCTTGGTAGGTGATCTGATTTACCAGGTGGGAGACAGGCAGAGCTCCAGGGAAACAAAGCACTTGGTAGCAAGAGAGTGGTTAAAATTACAGACTGGAACAGACTGATAAATATACTTTCTCCATTTAGAATTCTTCAGGTCTTCTAGTCACCTTGAAAGGAAGAGGAGAATGATAGCGAGGACCTGGAGCCAGACCACGTGGAATTAAATCCTGGCTTTGCCACTTACCAGCTATGTGACCTTGGATAAGTTATGCAGTTTCTCTGGGTCTTAGTTTAGTAATGTAAAAATGGAAATAACAATAATGGTGCTTGCATCATGAAGTTGTTTACTATTAGGACTAAATGAGTAAATCTATAAGGTTCTTGGAAAAATAGCAATAGTGTTTGCTAAATAAAAGCCTTACATATGGATTCAAAACTATTTTGTCTAAAATGATGCATGCATGTTTTAATTTTGTTTTCATTTCTGTAAAAATATGCATGTTTATTTTTATCTTCCGTGAAGTTAAAATTTTCTCTAATTTTTATCCTAAGATGATCGATATCCAATACAAAAATGGTTGTGAGATGCCGTCATGGTACTTAAAAACGATTGAGATAAATGAATGAACCAATAGAAATTGCAAAAATTGAAATGTTCGAGATAATACTGAACATTTCCTCGGCACTAAGACAGGAGAGATTTTATGAGAAACACCTGGTAGACAGACTTGCCAGCGTGCAGTCAGCCAGCCGTTTACCACTACCCAGGAGGGGGAAAGGATTGAGCTCCTTCCATAACTTCAACTTCCATGAGACCACTTAGAAAGCTACAAACGCATCCCATGGGACTGAGGGATTTTAACGACGAGTCTGAATCCTGCCTGAAAATTGCAAAAGGCGGAAGACAGACTGGCTGGCTACGCCGGTGGCAAAAGTAAGAAAAGAGGTTGCTATGTTTAGCTGAAAAGACTGTATCAGGGCAAAAGGCAAATGACTATGTGTCTTGCCATGTGTGGTGTGCTCCTGTGTATAATATATAATGCACACTCATGTTTTTTGACCAAAGTTTCAGGGAAAAAAATCTTTTGTTTTAAATATGTAAAGGAAAGCGGAAGTAATTGTGCAGGGGCACCTCCTTCTCTCTCAAGAGGCCTGAGGCTTCCAGCCGGCCAGTGAAAAAGCTGGGAGTGAGCCCAGGTGGCAGGTGAGAGTGGTTTGGACTACCTGAGCATCTGCTCTCCGCCTCAGAATGGGCCAGCAGCCGGGAAGGGACAGGGGTCAGCTTCCCAGGAAATAAGGCTGCTGGAGTTCTCAGCAGAGCGGTCATGGCCACATTCCACTGAATGACACGGGTGGGAACAGGAAATGAGAGAATGGGGGCAGGAGGGCGGGCTGGGAGGAAACAGTTGGGGGCGGTTGGGTGCTCAGGTCATCTGGACGGGTCGCTCTCACCTGGTTCCCGGGCTCACTCCTAGTTCCTCCGCAGCAGCTGTCTCTGCCCTTTACACCTCTTGTGAGAAGAGGAGGTGCCACTGTGCCTTCCACCCCCCCTCACCAAGGTCCCGGTGTTAACCACTGCGTCACTGTCTGCAGCATGCTCACTTTCACGTTGTGTGGGCAGCCATGTCCTGTGGGATTTACCAGGGGAGTGAGAAGCTCCTGCCTTCTAAGGGTCAGCTAGGGAGAGTTGATAGCACGGATGGGGCAAAATTACCATGTTCCAGGCTATTATTTTGCATACAGGTATCGTTATTCTTTCTAGAGTTACATTTTTAACCTGCAACCTTAAATTTAAAAATTTAAAACATTTACATCGATACAGAATTAGTACTTACGATGTATAATGCACATCCCTATTTTTCCCTCGAAAATTTGGACAAGAAAATGTGCATTATACATGGACAAATATGGTACTTCCCCAGATCAGCACAGGGACTCCACTAAGAAGGGGCCACAGTGGAGACATGCTGAGAAATAGACCCTGGAAAGAGGGAAGCTGAAGAGTCCTAGTGACTGTGGAAGCTGAGAAAATCAGGAACCAGATAAATATTACATATGGGCAGCTGGGAACTACCAGAAAAGGTCTCCAGTAAGGAGGAAGCAGGGGTCTCACCCCTAAGTGCAAAAGTGGGTGTTAACCTGCCTGACTGAGACCTAAGAAGACAGTTTGTGACATGAAGAACTTTCCCATCCCCCTGGGTCCCTTAGCTCTCCAGATCCTAAGTTCAGAGCCGTCAGATACAGGGTCAATGAGCTGAGGAAAGAAATTCATGTAGGGTGGCACACGCCCCCCTCCCTGCCTTCCTCTCCCACCTCCCAATAGCAGAAGTTGAAAGCATTGACATCTGTACATGAGACTGGAAGTTTTGAGCACTAACAGGAGGTTATTCTGTGACTTCAAGTGGCCCTTCAGCCTTTGTATTGCATTCTTCAAAGTCCGGTAACTGCCCTTTTTTGTGCACGGACAGAGAAAAACATAGCTCACCCCGCCTAAGAGACAGTGGGAGAGGGAAGTAAATTTGCTCCGTGGATTGCATACTACAAACTGTGCTTGTTCAGGGTACTGGTTACACGTTTTTATTTTGTCTTCTGTTTTATTCATTTGCACATTTCATTCCAGACAAACTAACTTGCTCTAGACAACACTCAGTGATTACATTTCCAGGCCTTTTCTCGTGCCTTCTCTCCCAGCTGACTTGAAAGCACGTGTCACATTCAGACTTCTAACAAACACCTCATTATTCTAATGATGCCAACAAACTCTTTCATCAGTTGTTCTTAACCTGCCATCTTGCATATATTTCAGAGAGTCTTTTTTTTTTTTCTATTTACACAAATACAATTCCCACTTTACTATTTCAGAGAGTCTTTGAATCCCTGAAATTGTTCCCCAATTTCTGGATGAATGTGTATATGTACATTTATTTTTCTGGTGGCAGAATTTATAGCTTTGCTAAATTCTCAAACAAGGAATAGAAGAAAACAAACGGTAAAGAAAACTGGTTTTCATTCTTCATTCTTAAAACCTTCTTCTCTTACAGTTGAGATAAATGAGAAATATGTATGTCCAGGTCTGTACAAAATTGGGAAAGAGGTAAGTTTCATTCCCTGAATTTGCTAATGCTGTGGCCTCTTCATTCTTTTCTTTTCTCTCACCTTTTGATCCTCTCATAGTTACAAACATAAGTGCCACCCATATATTCCTTAGGCTAATGAGATACCTCTCTCCGGAGTTCTCACTTTAAGCATTAAGGTTATGCTTTTCTAAATCAATTTCCATATAGTAAGCAGGGAAGGAGAAACTCTCTTTGTTGTTAGTAGAGATTTCTTAGCTCTTGAAATTGAATTAAACTACAGAACATATTTATGTTCTCAAGTGTCATTATAAATCTGCAGATATTATGTTTTTCAAGGTATATGTGTCCTTGCTCATTTCCTCAAAAGTCATACATGGTATTCACTACAGAGTTGTTAAACAAATTCCTGATTGCCAGGGTATTGGTGGTTTCACAGAAATTGAAACTGACGAATGTCAATGACTGATTTCCACAGATGACAGGTTTTTCCAAATTCTCCCTCTCTCTTGCCCCCTTTTGAGTTGCTATTGTGAAAATTTCCTTCTTTGCCTCTTCCTTTACCCCTTCTCTAGAACTTCAACTATTCTTCAGTCAGAGCTGTTATCCTTACTGGCCTCTGATCATGAGACAATATAATAACAGTTCTCTAGGTGCCCATGTTCAAATTTCTGTTTCTAAATGAAAATAGTAGAGGTAACCTCCTTCTTTAACAAAAAGTAACTAAATCCATAAGCTCCAACTTATACTTTTAGACAGATGCCAGTATAGTGTCCAGTTAATAAGGGGAGTGGGTATCTAAATGAACTGAATAGAAAACACAAGTGATTATGTATAGATTGCCTGATGTTTTTCTAACTATGTTCTACTCACAGAGTGTGAGATTACAGTGCTGAGACAGTACACTTTCCAGTGATGCAGAGTTCCTCTTCTTATGGAGGAACAATTGTCCCTTCTGCTCTAGCAAAGATTCCTTTCAATCAGGAATAGACACCTCATACGACAACATGTGAGGAAAATTAAGGAAAAAGGAAAACTTAAGGTAAAAGGTAGGAGAAAAATGTATTTGTTTAATAAAAAGAAGCATAATTAAATTGCAACATCCCAACTTAATTGGTAGATAGTGTTCTTGAATCTGTTAAAAACTAGTTTTTAAAATTCATTATCTTTTAAAAAAGACAATGTGAAGTATAGTAATTAGTTCTCTTACTACCAGCCAGATGATAGAATTGGTAGGATTTGTTGGGAGGACCCACACTGAGTGAATAGAAGTGGTAAAATTAAGCTCTTCAAGCTGACTTACTGTTTGGTGCGTTTAAGAAGTACATCTGCTGAGATGTGTGGCTGTAAGAGGCTCCATAGATATGATTAGGGTTTATAACTATTCCTGAACCACTTGCCTTTTTCGTTGGAAAATACTTTTACCTGGTTTCTGGGGTCAGAACTTAGCATAAATTCTGGCTCCTTCTTGCTTAGCCTCTAGGCTGACATTCTTCATTTCAAAATGCATTTATCATTGCATGCATTTAAGGCATACAACATGATGTGTTGATATAGATATCTATAGGGAAATGATTACTATAGGTAAGAAAACTAACATGTCTATCACCTTCCATAGCTTTCTCTTTTTTGTGTGGTAAGAACAACCAGAATCTACTTCCTTAGCAAATTTTCAATATACAATACAAAACTAGACTTTCTTTAGAGACACAGTCCCACTTCTGTCGCCCTCAGTAGATGGCCGTGGCGTCATGGCTCACAGCAACCTCAAACTCTTGGGCTTAGGCGATTCTCTTGCTTCAGTCTCCCGAGCAGCTGGGACTACAGGCACCTGCCACAACACCTGGCTATTTTTTGTTGTTGTTGCAGTTTCGCTGGGGCTGGGTTCAAACCCACCACCCTCGGTTTATGAGGCTGGCGCCCTACTCACTAAGCCACAGGCGCAGCCCCTCCAGCTACTTGCCATTATTTGATCTTTGACAAGCCAATTAAAAACATTCAGTGGGGAAAAGATTCCCTATTTAACAAATGGTGCTGGATGAACTGGCTGGTGACCTGTAGAAGACTGAAACTGGACCCACACCTTTCACCATTAACTAAGGTAGACTCTCACTGGATTAAAGATTTAAATTTAAGACATGAAACTATAAAAATACTAGAAGAAAATTCAGGGGAAACTCTTGAAGGAATCAGCCTGGGCAAATATTTTATGAGAAGGATCCCCCGGGCAATTGAAGCAGCATCAAAAATACACTACTTGGAACTATTCAACCTAAAATGCTTCTGCAAAGCCAAGAACACAGTAAAGCAAGCAGACAGCCCTTAGAATAGGAGAAGATATTTGTAAGTTATATCTCCGACAAGGGTTTAATAACCAGAATCCACAGAGAACTCAAACATATTATCAAAGAAAAGAACAAGTGATCCCATCGCAGGGTGGGCAAGGGACCTGAAGAGAAATTTCTCTGAAGAAGACAGGTGCACGGGCCTAGAGGCACATGAAAAAATGCTCATCATCCTTAATCATCAGAGAAATGCAAATCAAAACTACTTTGAGATATCATCTAACTCCAGTAAGATTAGCCCACATCACAAAAATCCCAAAACTAGAGATGCTGGCATGGATGTGGAGAAAAGGGAACACTTCTACATTGCTGGTGGGAATGCAAACTAATACATTTGGAAAGATATTTGGAGAATACTTAGAGATCTAAAAATAGAATTGCCTTTCGATCCTATAATTCCTCTACTAGGTATATATTCAGAAGACCAAAAATCACATTATAACAAAGATATCTATATCGGAATGTTTATTGCAGCCCAATTCATAATTGCTAAGTCATGGAAAAATCCCAAGTGCTTATCGACCCAGAAATGGATTAATAAATTGTGGTATATGTACACCATGGAATATTATGCAGCCTTAAAGAAAGATGGAGACTTTGCCTCTTTCATGTTTACATGGATGGAGCTGGAAAATATTCCTCTTAGCAAAGTATCTCAAGAATGGAAGTAAAAGTATCCAATGTAGTCAGCCCTACTATGAAACTAATTTATAGCTTCCATATGAAAGCTATAACCCAACTACAGCACAAGAATATGGGGAAAGGGGCAAGGGAGGGGAGGGGAGGGGGAAGGATGGATGGAGGGAGAGTAATTGGTGGGGCCACACCTATGGTGCATCTTAGAAGGGTACAGGTGAAACTTACTAAATATAGAATATAAATGTCTGAACACAATAACTAAGAATATGCCATGAAAGCTATGTTAACCAGTTTGATGAAAATATTTCAAATTGTCAGCACATTGTACCCCATGATTGCATTAATGTACACAGCTATGATTTAATTAAAAAAAACAAAAGCTGGAAAAAAAAAGAGGGCCTTTACCTAACAAATGCCATCAGTGTAACCTGGTTTTTTGTACCCTCAATGACTCCCCAACAGTAAAAACAAACAAACAAAAATAACCCACTAGACTTATTTGTTCTTCATAATTTAACCTCTCTCAGGTTCTTCTTTCCTGTCTATAATTGAGACATTGATAAAGTTGTTTTTTGTATCAATTTAGAAAAGCACATATGAAAGTGTCGCATATGTGAAAACAATGTGTTAGTCATTCTTGTACTATGTTATGTAGTTTTAAAAGGTTTGTCACGTGTTCGTAACTCATAGGTCTTTTCCCATGATAATATTCAGAGATGTGCCCTAGCTTTTAAAATAGCTATAATGCTCTACTCATATAAACCTCCCCCATACCTAGAATTTGGTACCATCTTAATTTAATCATTGTGATTTTCTGCTATGTTTTTAAGACCAGATTAAGGCAAGTAATATTCATTTTCTTGTGCATTCATGTAACTGATAAGTATTGCACACTTGCTTTTTGTTGAGATCAATCTTGACACTACAAAAGCATTCAAAGGAAAACTTATTTTTCATAAAGTTTTGTGATTGGTTTTGCCCATTTATTTTTCTATTGGAAATTTAAAATTACTTTATAATTATATACAATAAGAATTACATCAAAATTTTGGATTAGTGTGAAGGAATATTGACCTCACGCCATTGCTCAGAAATATTCTCTGTCCATTCTATCTATACATTCAAATTTATGACCATAAAGTTATCCAGAAAGGATGAAGTATGCATTTTTTTACTCTTCTCTACACATTTTCTTTATCCTAATGTTTTATAATTGTGTTTAGTTTACTTTAGTTTTGGTTATACTTTCCAATGGTTTTGTTATTTTCAAAATAACAGCTTGTGGTATATTTTTCAGCACACTTTTCTTTTAATGTTTAGGTATTCCACCATACTATTCCTTTTCTTGATAATTATTTTTATCATTAGTGGGTATTTACCCAGATGAGGATTGAGTGTATACTCATTAACATTTTCTAAAGTCATAAAAATTCTAAAGTTGCTATAAAAACATAAACAAGGATTAAGTTTCTAAATATTCCGAATATGTGTAATGAATAGCAGGTTAAAAGAAGCACTTAAGATAAAATGCCTCAAAAGTTTACAAATAAAAGAAATGATAAAGGTGTGCTTAAAAACGTATAATATTTTGTAAAACACATTAAATAGGCTAACAAGAATAATTTTAAGTCATAAAAGCTCACATAGTAAGATAAATGTAAACTTATATGCAACAAATATAATTGGATTAAGATATACGGAACAAAACTGAAAGAATTACAAAAGAAATAGACCAAAATACAATATAGGGAAGCTATTTCAATAAAGTACCGAGTATATAAAACATCATGGGGAAAAATATAAGTATTACTTATCCATACTTAAATCCATACTTATCCATACTTACGTAAATCATAAAAGAACCTCAAAAAAAATTCCAAAAAGTACTTTTTCAGATTATGGTCTAACTGCAGTACAAAATACCTAGCAACTAACAGCAAATGTGTAATTTTAAAACACATCTGATGATTTTAAAACCCTTTTCTACAAACTGTTGGGGCAAAAAGGAAATTAAAATGATAATTACAGTGCATTTAGGAAATAAGGGTACTGTAGCTTATGTGAAAATATAAAATATGACAACTCACAAAGAGATATATTCTCACACACTTAAATATTTTATAAATGAAAGAAGGAAAATAAATCAAATATACCTTTAAGTTGAATGAGGCAATCTTCAAAATGTCTACCATGCCCATCCCTTTTGTGAGATGAACCACCTGCTCACACGCCCTGTTGCCTACACAGTGAGGCCCTGTATCCTACATCCTTCCTCCAGACATAGCTAATTAATTGGACCAGGGTCAGCTTGTAATCCAAGAGCAACACATACTTAGGCTGGACAGTGACCAATAGAAACTTAATGAGAAAAGATGGAAGAGCCAAGGAAATTTTTCTTTGAGTACCTGAGAATCATTAAATACTATACACTGCTTGCCTTTCTACCTACTGGCCAATGTGGTCTTGTAAAGACCAAGCTGACTCCATTTTATTAAAACTAACTCCATCTTGTTCCTCAGCCTTCATTTTGCAGCAGCCTGCATACTGAAAGCGTTAAGTAACTTCCTCACCCGTCCCTCCTCCTTGTGTCTGTCCCAAGTGATAGCAGCTCCTTCCCAGACTAGCCAAGGACAAGTATTACTCAGTCCCCTAGACCTCTATCAGCTCACCCCACACTCCCTCCCTTTTTCCTTTCTGTACCTTTAAAAATCCCCTCCTTTTCCAGGCCGCAGGCTTCTCTGTTTTCCTGCTGCACCAGGTGTGAGAGACCCCCAGCCTGGGCTGATTTGTAAATAAAACCTCTTGCTATTGCATCGGATTTAGTCTCTCGGTGATTTATGTGGGGGATCCCTTGAGCTGGGCACAAAAGTCTCTAAATGGAATACGAAAGAGAAAAGCTGATGGCCCCATGTGTTGGGAGATAGGTGCAGAGAGATTAGAAACTGGTTCTCCCAGGGCTGAACTCAGAAAAATTGATCCAGAGCAATATATGGTGATTTTTTCCACTTCAATGTTGCTCCTAATCACCATTTCCAGTAATTAGTAGCAGAACCTGTGGGGCCAAAGTGCTTTCCTATCTCAATAGTGACTACTCATGCATTTCCTGCTCAGAGAGTCAAACGCATGGCATATTATCTAGAGATCTTAACACAAGCTTCTCAGTGATACGCTGTTAATGGAAGTTCCTGTGCCTTATGGAAGGAAGGAGACTGCACACACGACCTTTCTTTAGCATAAAGTGTTACTGCTCGTGTCTGTCTTTATGAGATTTCAGTAGTATTTAGTGGGAGCTTGGAAAAGGCAACAGCAAGCTACACTACTGCAATGCAAATTACTTTAGTTACCCATTATTTTATTTCATTTATTTATTTTAAAAATTCACAGAATACAAAAGGAGTGAAATCAATACTTGATGACAAAAGGAATAAATGCACAAAATGTTAATAAAACTAGAGGTGAGCTGGAGATGAAAAGGTATACCATGCAGTTCCATGCATTTGCTAAACACAGGCTGAAAACCTATTTGCTCCACCAGACAAATGAAGAAGGAAATAAAATTAGCTTTAAAATATGTAATGTTTCAAGCTCCCAACTTTTGATTTGACGGAATCCGTATTTCCCTTATATTGACACATTTCCTTATCTTGATGTGTGAGAAAACACTTTCCAGCTAACCTTCCCTGAGCTACAGGTGGAAAGACTTTATGTACCACACTAATGAATAGCAGGTTTAAAGAGCCTTGAGTCAAAGTACGAAAGATTTTATTCCATGACTTCTTTTAGTTTACACTAACGGAACAACTGAAAGAGCAGTTCCCTAGAAACAATTATAAACGGGTGAAAACAGAACACATTTTAGCATCTCAGAAAGGTCATTTCTGTTTACATGATTTCAATTTCTCAAGTTTAAATTGGGAATCAGTATTGTATCAGCTTGCTGCATTGCATTAATGGCTTGAGCATATAAAGGGTAATTAATTGGCTCCTGTAACCAAACTTCAGGTGGGGTTTTCCCTTGTCTGGAGTTTAACTCAGCCTCTCTCTGCACGCAGATTTTATTCTCTGAGAGAACCGAATGCTACACTGTTGGGACATGGCTGTCACCCGCTTCATGCTTACTTAACATCCACTCACTGACCTTGGCATTAACAATGAAACTCCAAGGAAAGACTTTGATTGGGTTTAACATTGGGCATTAACAATTGCCAAACCAAAGAGTCCAGGTCATGAAAAAAAAAGTGGATCATTTGGAACACTTGTCTAGAGATGGAAAAAGAGAGCAATTCTCCAACAAGAAAGATGGGGTGAGTGTAGACACCATCCCTGAAAGAATCAGTATAAGCTTTATAGTCAACTTAAATGGTGCCTACTAACGATATCTATTTCATGTGATAAGAATTAAATGTAGGAATGTGCTGTGCAAACAGTAAAATGATACATAAAATGCCAGCCATTATTTCTTGCAATATGATATTTCTTGGGGGAAAAAAGCTCAGGAAAAGATTTCACAGGAGAGAAGAAGACTACTACTTGCTTGGGAAGAAACGAATCTGCTTTTCTCTTATACAACGCCTTGTGACTTGACAGCAAATCGCCAGCTAGTAGAAGTCTGAAAATGAAGAACCTCCAGGAGCTTATTCTGGCCCCTTAGGAAGATGACACCTCAGTGACTTTCTGCATAGGACCATAGACCACTGTCTGATTTGCAGCCCTCCCCCAAACCTATGAATTATATGAAAATGATAACAACGACATCACAGGGTTAGACTCTTACCCACAAAATATTCTTGTGTGTATGAGCTGGTAATTTTTTGTCAGTTAAATTTGTCCTTGAAATTGTTCCCTAAGAATTCTAGGAAGAAACTGACTCATTACCCTCCCAATTCCATGTAGCAATATCCCTAAGAGTGCTCTGAAAGAGGAAATATGCCAGCAAAAGTAATTTTCTAAACAATACTCTGAGGGCATCAGGTGAGCGTAAACTTAACAAAAGTATGCCATCACTTACAATGTTAAGGAATTTTTTTGGCCTATATATTAGAGATAGTTTAATGAGGAAAAAGCTATCATCTTACATGATGTAGAAAAACACACTGTAATGTCCTTCTTTCTCCTTTGCAAACAAGAAAGAACTCCAGCCTGATGGTACAATTAAATCTGAAAATAGACTATTTTAAAGTTAAGCTTTCATTTTAGATTATCTAATGATGAAAAGTTGTAAGCACAAGTAAAATTCACATTGAGAAGTTAAAGTCTTTGTGTAAATGGTACATTCATATTATACCTTGAAAATATATTTGCAAATATTCTGCTACTTTTTTGTCTTTCTTCTTTGGAGTAGATCAATTTTCAAGCACCACACCCATAAATACAAGTAATATACATACAATTAACCCTGGAATAACACAGGATTGAGTTTCAAGGGACCACTATATGCAGATTTTTTTTTTATTAAATCATAATTGTGTACATTGGCACAATCATGGGGCACAATGTGTTGACTTCATATACAATCTGAAATATTTTCATTGAACTATTTAACATAGTCTTCATGGCCTTTTAATCACTATATATGCAGATTTTTTAAAATAAATGTTGTACACAGTGTGCCTGCCCCTCCTGTCTCCCTTTTCACCTCCTCCTCATCTTCCGTCTCTGCCACTCCAGAGATAGCCAGACCAACCCCTCCTCTTTCTCTTTCTCAGCCTACTCTATGTGAAATTGACAAAGATGAAGACCTTTGTGATGATCCACTTCCACTTAATGAATAATAAATACGTGTTCTCTTCTGCTTGATGTTCTTTTTCCTAGCTTGCTTTATTGTAAAAATACAGATAATATATAATATAAAAATGTGTTGATTATTTATGTTATCAGTAAAATTTCATGTCAAGAGTTGGTAATTAGTAGTTAAATTTCAGGAGAGTCAAAAGTTATGTGTGGATATTGGACTATGTGGGAGGTCAGTGCTCTTAACCCCTTGTGTTGTTCAGGGTTGGCTGTGCAGTTTACATGACAGTAAAGAAACTCTGACACTGGAGTGACCTGAAGGCTACAGTAGTTAACAGGTTTAAGAGAATGGCCTCTATTTCACTTGGTCTTAGACTATTAGTCTTCAGTTTTAAATGATTAATGTAATTTTAATTTAAAAAAAAAGAGGAAGAAGGGTGTTGTCAGTGGAGGAGGGTTCATGCACACAGAAACTTGATATGGGGATGGTAATTCCTACGAGTTTGACATTGATAAAATAACACCCAGGAATGATTCCTTTTGATGCACAAAACTCCACGGCCCTCCCCATGTGCTATTTTAGGAGCACTGGTTATAAATTTGTATCAAAACAGAAAAATTAGTAGCCTTTAGTGCAAATAGTCCCTGCTGAAGACCTGCTGTATTTTGAGCCAACTTGTGCTTGAGAACAAGCAAAATTCAAGACTGCCCTTTATGTTCAAACTGGACAATTTCTTTTTGCCTATTGAGAAATATGCAATAACCTGCATGCTTACTATCTTGGTTTGTTTTCTGTTGCTTATAACAGAATACCTGAAACAGGGTAATTTATAAGAAAAGAAATTTATGTCTTAGAATCAAATCTAAGAGTCTCGGGGGAGTGCATCTGGTGAGAGCTTCCTTGCTAGTGGGCCTCTCTGCAGAGTCTAGAACTAAAACTTCTACAGAAGCAGTGCAGAGTTTCACATGGTGAGAGTGCTGAGTGAACTAACATCCTATCTCAGGTAGCTCTTTTATTTTGAAAGTACTAGTTCTACTCCCCTGGTAAACCATAGGTCCATTAACCCATTAACTCATGAATCCATTTGTAATGGCACAGCCATCATCATGATCCAGTCACCTTATAAGGACCTCTCCTTTCAATACTACCATATTAGGAATTAAATTTCAACATGAGTTTTGGAGGGGGCAAACTTTCAGACCATAACACTCACAAAATCATATTCAGTGGGATGTAGAAAGTTATGAATTTCCAGCCTCAAGTGTCTACAGTTGCACCTCTTAAGATTAGACTTCAAAAATTACCGGAGCTTTTTTCTATCCTTTTTCAGTTTTCATCATGAAAATGTTTGCTGAGTTAAGGGTACTGTATGTAACTTCATCCCTTTAGTCATTTTAGCACCTTACTCATCTGATACCAGCATGAGATCCTGCTCTTCTTCCTCATCCTCCTTCATCTGCTCTAGCATTTCAGCCAAAATCCAAAGGCACATTGTGGTTCTTGGCAACCCCAAGACCCAGATGCTGAATTATTTTTAACGGGTAACTCATTACTAATGCTATTCTAATAACAACACTTTTGAAGAAGTCTGTGACAGTGAAACCTACTCACGGGATAATGATTGTCTCACTAAATTCAAATAGTATAAATTCCTATCTGAGGAATTTTCCTCACTCCAGCTATTATGCACATCCCAGCACAGTACTTTTATTGCAGACAGGTGATTATTTTTCAAGTGTGTATGCCATGAGCACTCATGTTAAGAGATTCTTTGCTTCTTTGAAGAAACAAAATACCTTTTTCTAGAACTAAAAGTTCTTCAAAAGAGCAACTAAAAAGCAATAATGTTTTTGAAGTGTATTTTCTTGACTGTTTATGATGTTACTCTGAACTAGTGAATTTAAAGGTTTTATTCTTCCATATCTCTATTTAAAGTACCATGAATTATGAACAAATTATGCCCTGACAACCTACAAAAGCAGAGCGATATAAATAATTACAACTTCTGAAAAACAAATTGAGGTAAAGAGAGAGTTAGACGAGTACCAGACATTACATTGGAGGATTCTTTCCACAATTATTGGTATTAAAGCATTTTCTCCCATAACCAGAATGACAAGTACTCTGGTGACAGCTAATCACCCATTGCAGCTTCTTTCCCTTTGGTGTCTGGGATCAGCCTCAGAACCCTCTACATCACAACTGTCTGGGCACCACTGCAGGTCCCGTTAGCTACTGAAGTTAGCATGGTAACTTCATCTATTTGCTATTTCTGCCCTGTGGTGTTCACGTCCAAATGAAGGCTAATGCCAGTTTCAGTCCTTCAAACACTTGGCTGTGATCAACCACCAGATAATATATTTATTGATTAGCTTTTATCTATATGTTTATTTTTAATTGGTTTGAGGGATCTGAAAACAGTTGAATCATTGGAATTGTCAAATATGACACAAGTAATTTATTCCAATGCTGCTGTGATCAAGATCAAATACTCTTTCCTTCTGTTTTGACTTAAAACATTTGGCTAGCCACTTTGGTGGTTTGAATTGTGAGTCTTCAGAGACTCTAGTTACTCCTTTCTCTTTTACTGTGATTAATGTTCACAAAATGAGAGGGTCCTATAAACACATCATTGGATAAATTCTTCAAATACAAGATTATGAATTTGGTTAAGTTCCCTCAGTTGCATAATAATCAGAATAGTGTCTGCCTTTCTCTTCCATGCTTATCCAAATTTATCTAAATAAAAATTTTAATGGTGAATCTGTGAGTAACTCTTCAGAGGTACCACCTTAAAATCCTGGATGCAGTGCTATAATCCAGTGCAGTTTTTTGGGCCAAACTACTGAGGTATAAACTGGAACTCTGCTACTTGACAACTGTGTAAACTTGGGCAAGTCATTTAATCTCTCTGTTAAACAAATGGATATACTAATAGTATCAATTTTGTGAGTTGTGGTGATAATTAACTGTAATAATATAGGTAAAGGTCTTCAAAGTATCTAACACACAGTAAGCACTATATAAGGACTAGCTATTCTTGGTCTACATGTATGTGTGGCATGTTTAATTACAGCTATTTTACCAGTGATCCGAAGGAAGTTGAACACACTCAATAAAAATGTGAAAATTGATCAGAGTAAATCCATCCCTACTTCAAAAACAATCACATAACCTATTTAGTGATGGTGAGTTGAAACATCACCACTATTTGGAAAAATTGCACATTTCTGTTCATATTTGATGAAGATAGAATTTTACAGCTAAAATTTTTGGAACATTTATCTTTATAGGAATTTTTTTAAAAAAACAATTCTAGTTTTTTAATCTGGTAATAGAAAAGTTGATATTCTCTTTTTAAAATGTATCATGTTTTTGCATATATGAAAATTATTATATATTTGTTTTATCTGTGCATATGTCCTGGTGGGTTATGGTTCTTTTACTAGAATAGATATTTATCAAACTTTTGCAATTAATTTATTTTCAATAAACTGAACATTTTGTGATGAAAACTTGAATCTGAATTTTTGGCTGATGTAGTCTCTTCTCTTTTGAACACAAATTATAGTTAAAAAGAAATGCTTTTTTTAAAAAAAACATCAAATTAGGAGGTGAAGTAATGTATTCCTTTGAAATATACATAATTCACAACTGAAAGAGGCATTAACATTATAATTCTCAAATTAAAGTAATAAATTCCATGCAGTCAACATTTATGAAAACTGGTTCACCATGCAACTAGTTATAATTCTGTGGGGGAATTAGTGACCCTATTTGATTTTCAAAATAACCCTTGACCTAAATTTTTTTTAACTACATAGTTTGAAAATGGGGCATTGTGAACAAAATGAGTTAGCTTTTAGAACTATATTCTGGAGGAAAGATAAACCATCAAAACAGTGGTATTTTTCCCATGTATACCAATTCTTCAATACCTAATGTATTAATATAATAACAACTTAACCAGTTAAAATGAACTTCATTCACTATGGGAAATGTAATATCAAACTTAACACATAAAAATGTTATTTACATGTTATAGCCATCTAAGAGAGAGAAAGAGGTGATAGCATGATAGACAATTTTAAAACAGACCATAATATTGGAATTAAATTTAACATACTTTATTTAAATTCTCCTATTCACAAGGTTTTCATACATAATTAGAAATATTTACTTTGTCCTAATTGACATGTTATATGGTTTCATGCATTATAAGACTGTTGGGGGAAAATAAGACGTTTGGAGCTTTAATTTCAAGGTGCTTTTTAAGTAATGGAAACTTAAGTTCCATCTAAACTACTTTTTTGTATAAATTTAAAGTGCCCAAGTGCAATTATGTTACATAGACATATTCCATAGTGGTTACAACTGTACCTTGAGTATGACTATCACCTGAATAATACAATACTTTTAAATTAATCATCAATATGATTATCCCTGACTTTCCTCAATTAAAAATTTTTAAAAGCACATGCTATTTATCAGAAATGGACATAATTATTAGCTATACACTAATACATGTATTTACCTTGAACGGAAATATATTTTATAGAAGCACAAAAGTTTTAGTTCTAGTTGGGGCATTTTAATTTAAAGATTATACTTAATGGGTTAGTTAATTTGTGACTTTTCAAGTACCACAGTAAAGGAAATTTGGGTTTATTCATTTTACAGTCACTACAAAGTTTATTGTTTTCAAACCTGAGGTAAGAAATAAGCCTGGAAGGACAAGCAGTTATTTTCAAAATAAAAGTGCGTCATTTAATAAATATATCATAAGAAAATAATTAAATATAAAGTGAATTTTTACAAAACATATCACATATATCTTAAGGCAAAACACTAAGTCTAAGGGAATTCTGACAAACCAGAAAAATCAAATCATTAATAAAGTGCTACCACATATTAGGATTTACATACTTAAAATTTGGTTTCAAAGGTTTGTATTTATGCCAATTTGGACACATAATGGTGATTCTTTCACTAAAGTCTTAAAGTGAACTAACTGACAATTCCTTGGTTGTAGGCAAGTGTCATTGGTCTTGTTTCTCAAAGCTCGGAGTTAACTGGGTGCCGTTCTCCCTATAAACCTATCCTAAACCAGAATATTTGCATGGAACCCAAGTTCTTCCAATTGGATTTCATCTTCAAATACCATTAAATCACATTGTTGCCAGGATGCAACTATTGGAAATATCCTTTTTGACAATCTGGTCTTCCTTCCCACCTTGCCCCATCTCTGGATGGTATTAAGTTAAACCATTTTGATTTAATTATCAGGGCACTCTTGAAAATTCTCTTCCCATTCCTCGCTTAGATTTCTTGGGGGTCTTAGTATAAGTATAAGGTCTTAATACCTGCTAGAACACTGCTTCATTTCAAGAACTCAGGAAAATTCTCCCAAGTCTCTCATCTCCCTCTATTCAAAGGCCTTCAGGGCTGGTCTGATAATCCTGGTTTCTAAGCTTGCCTCTTGATTCCTTCTTCTGCTATCCATATGCCTTTTCTGTTGCCACTCCTCCTCATTCCTGCTTGTAGTGCAAGTTCATGTGTGTGTCTGTGTGTGCGTTGAGGAGTTGGGGTATTGGGCAAATGTAAATCAGGCCATTCCTCAACTTTTCTGATAGCAAACTTGGAGTCAGCTTTCTCGGCATTGCTAAATCTCTTAATGCTTCTGAAGGGCTCTCCAGCATCACGTGCCTCTGTAGTGTTTTTCTTCTTTACCATTCCCTCATTGTGGGTGTTTCCTAGGGTTGCCATAACAAGGTACAACAAACTAGGTGGCTCAAAACATCAGAAACCCCCAAGAGAGAATTCTCCCTTGTCCCTTCCAGCTTCTGATATCCTCCAGATTTTCTTGGCTTATTGATGCATCACTCCACTATCTGCCTCCATCCTTACATGGTGTTCTCCCTGTGTCTGCGTCTACACACGACTGTCCTCCTTCTAGGCCTCTGTCTTTGTTGTAAGGAGACCAGTCAAACTGGATTAAAGATGTGCCCTTTTCCAGTGTCACCTCATCTTAACTAGTTACATCTGCAATGATCCTAATTTCAAATAAGGTCACATTCTGAGGTACTGTGGCTTAGGACTTCTACATATCCTTTTGAAGGGATGTATTTCAATCCTTGACAATCATTTTTGTTTTCTTACACTTTAAAAAGTATTTTTCACTCTAGATTTAGTTTAGTTTTAGAAAAAAGCAGAAACCTTAAGTGATCCAGAAGTTTTACATACTCTCTTGATGGTTTAGTTGAATAATAGCAGTACACTCTCAAACTCTGAGCCCATGAACTGAAAACTTACGACTTTTTATTGAATTCCAATCTCCTAAATCACTATTCTTCTCTACTGCCTGCTGTAACATCAACCCCCAAGATATTGCTAGTTATACCTAATTGTTATGGGCAATTGAATACCACTTAATTGATATTGATCTATACTCAAACGTCACTAGGATGCCAATTAACATTACAGTGAATGACAAAGGATTTTTTAAAATGTATTTAATCATTATGTTTTTCCAAAAAATGTTTGAAATAGCTATAACGTATCATAGAATCCCAGGTTTCAGAAGAAAGGTTCTTTTTGTAATAATGTAGTAAAATTTTCTCAGACAATTATTGAGTTAAATGCCATTCATACATTCCTATCGTGCTCCTCTCAGTCTAGTTATGAGAGCTGTTCTTTGAGTGACATATAATGTATTCATGAGAAACTAATAGTGCTGAAGTACTCACATTATGAAGAGGACTTACTATCAAAGACAGGCTTAGTTATAGAAGAGATATTTAAGCACATCATGAATATAACTGCTGCTAAGGATTGTCCACCTCCTCAATTGCTTTATTCTGAAGTGCATCACCATATTTAATCAAACACATTCTGAATATTGATATTACAAAGGGAATAGTGTTTCAAAATAAAAGCCTACCACAGTCATGGATGAACATCCTGTCTAAAGTGCCACTCAAGTGAATTAGTTCAGGGCTGCAGGGCTGTAGTTGAACTACAGATTACAGCTGACCCATCACCTGCTAAACAGATGGCATTTGGGAAGTAACTTCACATTTTTTATGAAGTTTTGATATTTATACAAGATAAAACTGCCTAAGACATTGCCTACATGAAGTAGATGTTCATTAAGAGTTATCGCTTTTTTACAGTATTCGGCTAAGTGCCAGACATAGTTCTAAGCAGTGTCCTAAATATTTTATTAAATGTATTTTCATTAACCTCTTTGTTTATCATATATGCTTGCTTTTAAAACAGTAACCAAACCAATCTACCACTACATGTACTGTTATGTAGTTAAACTTAGATACATGTAAATGAAGTAATACTAAATACATTATTTAGTCCAAATTAATTATTTTTACAAAAAGCATTTATTCGTGGAAATATTTTTACCCAAAGCGTTCCATATATGCATTTGTCTCTTTTATTGCTAAAAGATTTCAGGAAAAGTGATATTTCTTTAGTAATATTCTGTGGGTTAATGTTTCTTAATCTTTATGGTGCATCAGAATCACCTAGAGGGCTTGTTAAACCACAAACTCCCCACCCACCGGAGTTTCTGATTCAGAAGGTCAGGAGTAGAGCTTATGAATTTGCCATTTTACTAAGTTGTCATAACACATTCCCAGGTGAAGCTGGACTAGTAACAGCAGTTTGTGAATCATTCATTCCCTGTAAGTCGATGATTGGTGAGAGGCAAGAAATTCTTCCTTAATTCTAAACCCAAATCTATCTCATTCATATTCTAAACATTTACCTGAGAAGAAATAATATATTTGAATTACTCCTGCCTAGATGCTCTCTAATTCCTTTTGAAATATTTCAATTAAACTGTTATGAATATTGAGAAAGCCTGAAACTCAAATGACAATGTTCATTCTCAAAGTACAGAAGTTCCTGATGCAGACCCACTTGTAAATAGCCTCATGGGGTGAATTCTGAACATCAGGGGAAGCAAGAAGCCCTTTGCCCTTGAGAGGAAACAACTCTGCTTTGTTTGGGACAGACAATACTCCCATTCAAAAACATTATCCTGAAACATGATTATTTTTAACTGACATTGGCTTGTGCAATAGTTATCATCTCAAGTTAATGCTTCTAACTTCAAGTCATACAAATTCCACTGTCTAAAAAATTGTTCTCAATAACATGTGGATTGCTTTCTTGTAAAAACATGTTTCAGTATTCAAAAATATAGCCTGCAGTTGATCTATCCTGGTACACAAAATATATTTTCGCTGGAACCAACTTTCAAAGCCTTTTCTAAAAGTTCCTAACTCCAAATTTGACAGTATGGTGTTAAGAGGTGGGGTGTAGGATTTGTGTTTGCCAACAAGTCAGGGATTTGGCTTAATGCTATCTCTGAGAGGGTCAGCAGCCACCCAGCCATTTACATGAAGTTACGTTTTCAGTTCTGAAAAGCTGATATTTGTAAACAATGAGTAGGATGAAAATTCACACAAGACCCCAAAGTGCAAAAAACAAAAAGTCCTTTTCTTTATTGTTCACAACTTCATTTTATTCCTAAGTGCTTTTCCCACTAACGGCAGACAAAGTTGGGAGGATGATTTAAGCTTTCTAACTAAAAGGAACCCTTTCTCTCTTAAGTAAAAATGGAGCTAGGTCAAAGATTAATCTCTCTCCCAAGCTCTCTCTTCCCTCTCAAGGGGTCTCCCGCCCTTGTGTCCTCCCAAGATAGTGACGGCATACAGAAAAAAGCTAATGTTCTCATGGTGATGCATGATCAGAGGTTCAAATACTGTCTCCTGAATGAACATCTTGTCCCATTTACCTCTGAGAATCTCCTCCCAGTCTCTCATACTGAAGTGTCCATGGCTGATGGAAGTTGTGAGATGCTTTCTCAGCCTGGGCAAAACATGAAGGGTTGCCCCAAGGACATCAGCCACGTCTTACTATTGACCAGTCTTCCCCTTCCTCTTGTCAACACTGCAGATCTTCTTCCACATAGCCACAACTTTGCTCTGTGGATCCACC
The DNA here is from genome assembly GCA_963574655.1 of Perodicticus potto. Classification (NCBI taxonomy): domain Eukaryota; kingdom Metazoa; phylum Chordata; class Mammalia; order Primates; family Lorisidae; genus Perodicticus; species Perodicticus potto. Next base: position 22,974 of record CAUYRH010074436.1, read on the forward strand.
CTCTAGCCATTAGCTTATTTTTGTCTTTACTAATTCTCTATAGCACTCATATATTTTGGAGTCCACATAATCCACTTGAGAGCTGACTTCTGCTGAGAACACTCTCTCATGCCCTCTTCTTACCTGAACACACCGTGGTGTTATCTCCTTCACCTGCATGGGCTCTGTGCCAGATGTTCAAATGGGGACTCCCTAAGTGGCCATCTCCTCCTTAATTCCATAAATCACCACCTGTGGTGTCTTTCTTCTCACTGCTCACATCCAAGGCAAGGCTGGAAAGATGAGGACTTGAGAAGGGGCTGCTGTAGTCCTGAGACATCAGGAAGATGTCTTACTGTTCTCTTTTTCTTAAGACTCTGCCTTCTCACATTTCTCCACAGTCTGTAGTTACAAGGACTCTGAATTTGATGTAGGCACATGTTCAGTTCTTATTTCTTATGGCATAAAGTCTCAGCTCAGACCACTTGTTCTTGATATGCTAAAAAAAAAAAAAGCTTTTACATTTTAAGAAAGTTTCCTTGTAACTATTACTTTTCTATGGGCTACAAGATGCTATTTTGGCAGTCAGAAGTTGATACTGAGTCTTATTTTTGCCTTCCTAATTATTATAATTGATATCTTCTTGAGATAATAAATACTTTTCATTGAAAAGAGAAAGAAAGGCCAATTAAAGCAAGTATGAAACTCAAAAACATGTGCGCGTGCACACACACACACACACAAAATTCCTTATTGAACTTTCATTGTTCTTAGAACTTTTAAATAAAAAGCAATGAAGGTTGGGTAAATACTCAGTAAGATCACCATCATTTAAAGGCTGCTATAAACCTTGCAGAATCAGAGATCCGTTTACGTTAGTTTGCCCAAAGGAATCAGACATAATGAACTAATTTCCACAACTTAAACACATAAAAAGCTTATTTTTAAACCATAAAGCTAATAAAATAATTTGTAATGTAGGATGTATTTTCTTGGTTATCCAACATCTGCAATTTCACAAGGCAGGAAGCACAAAAACTAAAGCTGTGTAACAAACACTGGAGTTAAATGGGACGCTGGAACAAATGGACCTAACAGACATTTGCAGAACATTCTACACCAAAACTGCAGAATATACATTCTTCTCATAAGCACATGGAATTTTGTGCAAGATAAAACATATGTTAGCCCTAACACAGAGTTCAACAAATTCAGAAAAAGAGAAATCACACCACTTATCTTCTCAGACCACAGAAGAATAAAATTAGAAATCAATCCAAGAGGAACTATTTAAAACATACATATACATGGAAATGAAACAATCTGACACTGAATGATCTTTGAATCAATTATGAAACCAAGATGGAAATCAAAAAAATTTTTAATTGAACAACAATGGCAATAAAACCTATATATAATTATACAGAAAAAGTAGAACTAAGAAGGAATTTCAGAGCACCAAAAACCCACATCAAAAGGCAGAACAGTCACAAATTAATAACCTAACCTCACTCCTCAAGGAACGAGAAACACTAAAACAAACCAAACTTAAAACTAGAAGAAGATAAGAAATAGCAAAGATCAGAGGAAAACCATAAGGAATTAAAACAATACCAAAGATTAATAAAATGAGAAGTTTGTTCTTTAAAGAGATAAAATTGATCCACTACTAGTTAGATTAACCACAGAAAGTAGAGGCTCAAATAAGCTTAATCAAAAGTGAAAAAGTTCAAAAGGTGACTTTACAGTATATACCACAAAATACAAAATACCATCTGAGATTACTCTATAAAATCCCTAACACACACTTCAGTAAAGTCTGGGGTTACAAATTAATATACACAAATCGATACCCTTTTGACTACACTAATAACAGCCAAACTGAGAATCAAATCAAGAACTGTATAACATTTACAATAGCTACAAAAGAAAATAAAAGACCAAGGAATACATTTAACCAAGGAGGTAAAAAATGCCTACAAAAAGAACTACAAAATACCAATGAAAGAAATAATTGATGACTCAAACAAATGGAAAACATGTCATGATCATGGAATGGAAAAATCAAAATTGTTAAAATATCCACACTGCACAAAGTGCTTAACAGATTCAATGCAATTCCCTTCAAAATACCAATGTCATTATTCCCAGAATTAGAAAAAAAAATCCTAAATTTCATATAGAATCAAAGAAGAGCCCAAATAATCAAAGAAATCCTAAGAAAAAAATTAAGGCATCATATTACCTGAATTTAAATTACACTACAAGGCTATAGTAACCAAAACAGCATTGGTAGTGGTATAAATGTAGACATATAAGTCAATGGAAAAGAATCGAGAACCCAGAAATAAAACTACAGACCTATAATCAGGTTATCTTTGACATAGCAGACAAAAACATACACTATGGAAATGATGCCCTATTCAACAAATGCTACTGGGAGAATTAGATATCTACATGCAGAAGAATGAAACTGGATCCTTATCTCCCACCATATATGAAAATTAACTCAAGATGAATTAAGGACTTAAATGCAAATGAATACATAAATTTCTAAAATAAAATTGAGGAAAAACCCTCTAGAAAAACCCTCTGTCAGAGACTCCAGAACGTCTTTTATTTTGGCTATAAAAACAAAATTAAATAAAAATGGGACTTACCTAAAATTAAATAAAAATGGGACTTACCAAAATTAAATAAAAATGGGACTTAACTAAAAAGTTTCTGCACAGCAAAATAATCATCAGAGGAAGTAGATAACCCACAAAATGGGAGAAAATATTTGAAAACTATGCATCTGACAAAGGACTAATATTCAGAATCTATAAGGAACCCAACAAATCAGCAGGAAAAAAAATTAAGTGGGCAAAAAACAAAAACCATGAACAGACATTGAAAAGAAGATATACAAATAACCGGAAAACATATAGAAAATGCTCAACGTTACTAATCATCAGGGAAATGCAAGTAAAAAATCCAAAATGAGATACCACCTTATTTTGTCCTAATGGCTATTGTTAAAAAGTCAGAAAACAATAGATACTGAGGTGGAGAAGAGGTCACACTCATACACTGGTGGTGGGAATGTAAATTAATACAACCTTTCTAAATAGAGATTCCTCAAAGAACCAAAAGTAGACCTACCATTTGATCCAACAGTCCCACTACTGGGTACCCAAAAGAAATGAAATCATTATATCTAAAAGATACATGCACTCATATGCTTATCACAGCACAATTCATAATCACAACCATAGAAATAAACCTAAGTGTCTATCAACCGGTGAGTGGATAAAAATAATGTAGTATGTAGATACCACTAAATACTACTCAGCCATAAAGAATGAAATAATGTCTTTTGCAGCGACTTGGATGTAACTGGAAGCCATTATCCTAAGTTACTGATCCCAGGCAGGAAAACAAGTACTGCATTTATTCACTTATAAGTGGAAGCTAAAGGACAGGTGTACATGATTATACAGAGTAGTAAAACAGAATTTGGAGATTCAGAAGAGGGGAGGGCAAGAGTGAAAGGAGAGATCAAAGTGGTTACAATATACACTATTCAGGTGGAGTTAACACTAAAAGTTCTGGCTCCACCATTATACAATTTATCCATGTAACAAAAAACTACTTGTATATTCTAAATGTATTGAAACAAAAAAAGAATGAAAAGGAGGTAATGTAAGTATCTCTGCTATTACTACTTCCATTTGTCCTTATATTAGAGATACTACACATTGTGATAAGGCAAGAAAAGAAAGAATAAAAGTTGGAAAGGAAGAAATAAAACATTTGGAATAAAAATAACAAACTATGAACTTAAAAAGGATAAATTTGATAGTAACCAAATTATACTTCAATAAGTTTGATGTAAAAGGAAAAGTAAATGTTTTTACATTAGAAATTTTCTGTCAGTCATTCTAAGATGTTACATAATGCCAAACTTATCTGAAAAGTATTTACATGTAAATCAAGAAATAAGTAACATAATATTAAATTCAAGGTTTCACTTGCTTCTCACTAATCTGCCTCTACAGGCGATGTTCCAGATTCAACACTGGATATCTATGAAAAAAATTAATGGCATAGACTTAATGCCTTTCTAATTCCATAGTAGGCAGGCATTAACAGCATAAGTCACGTGGAGTACTAACTTCTCTCCATAGGAAAAAAAATAAAAGCAACTACCATTCTTGTGATACTTTACTTAGTAGGATAGTCTCCAAAGCTTTCCAGGTAAATACAAAAGATGTAAAGTTTCCATCTTTCTTTATGGATGAACAGTATTCCATGGTATACGTATACCAACATTTATTAATCCATTCTAGGGTTCATGGACACTTGGTAGTTTCCACATTGTAGAGATTATAAATTGAGCTGCAATAAACATTCAAGTGCAAATGTCCTTATAGTAAAAGTATCACAGGAATGGAAAAGCAAGTTTCCAATGTACTCAATACCATACACAACCTGGGGCCCACTTTGAGAGAAAAACATGATTAAACTTAAGAAAGGGGGAAGAAGGAGAGTGGAGGTGCCTTGAGAAACTCCAACCTAATCTGCACTACATAGGGGTATTTGGCACACCTTCTGGGTGAAGGGCTCAACTACAACTTGACTTTACCTAACAAACGTAAACAATGTAACCTAATCTAATATACCCTATATTAATCTGAAATCTTTTGGAAAATAATTATTTTTTTTTAAGCAAATCAGTTACCCAACAGCAACTGAATAGCAGAAGGATTCTGAGATAATGTTTTTGAATAATGAAGGGAGGAGACAGAAACTGAGTTATGTTCAAAAATAAAGTAAAAGGTGAGAGCTGAGGGATTGGGCTAGCAACGTGGCACTTCAGATTACATGTAAGCCTACATATCATACTTTTTTTTTCAAGGTAACCTATGTCTTTTCTTATCACATATCCAGATATCACTTGCAGCTTATTATTTTCAGATGAAAGTAGTAACATCATGGTTATTGAGAAAAGTTAATAAGAAAGCCTTAAAAAGTCTGTAAAGCTAACCATAAACATTTTAGGGTCCACTTACACTCAATAGGCATGGTTTCTTTACTCACTGAATACTACCATATCCTTTATGTGTTTGATTCAGAATAAATAAAACATTGGAAATAAGACTGACTAGAGATTACCTGTGGTTCCCATGCCTGTTAAAGAAACATGCCTTTATTTAGTCATTTTATGAAACAATTTAGTCATTTGCTATATGTCACATCCCATGAGATGCATGATGTCACCTAAGAGAAGTGGTCTTCTGTCCCTGCCACCTGTTCCAGTGCAGTGACATAGAAGTTTTTTCTAAAGAAAGACTCAGTCTATAAAAATACACAGCTCTTCCCAAGGGGACTGATTTTATGTGGAAGAGAGTGTATAGAAATTGAAGCCAAAGGATGCTGTTAGAGATCTTTTTTATTAATCATAAACACATAGATCATGTATACGTTAATGCATTTATGGGGTGCAATGTGCTGATTTCACACAGAATTAGGAATGCTTACATCACACTGGTCAACATACACCTCTTCTGGTTTATTTAATTATTGTTAAGACATTTATACTCTATACTTAATAGATCTGACATGTACTCTTGCATTATGCACCATAAGTGTGATCCCACCATTCACCCTTCCTTGATATGACCTTCTCCCTCCTTCATCTTGGGCCATAATTGTGATCCATTCTTCATATGAAAGTGTGAGTTATTGTAAATTGGTTTCATAATAGTACTGAGTACATTGGATATTTTTTTCTATTCTTGAGATACTTTACTAAGTAGGATGTGTTCTGGCTCCATCTATGTAAACGTAAAAAAGGTAAAGTCTCCATCTTTTTTTTTATTTTTAAATACATGTATTTTATTTTTCTTCATT
>CAUYRH010074438.1:0-15266 GCA_963574655.1 Perodicticus potto
CTAGAGGCCTAGAGGAGGAGACGGGGAAAGACCGGGAGAGGAACGGAGAGAGCTTCTCTCTCCCTACTTGAAATCTCTCCCACTACCAGGAGCTTTGGTGTTTTCTGTATTCTTTTCTGTAAATCAATTCTGTCTTATCACTGACGGGTGGAGGGGGGGGAAATAATGTAATGAAGAATAATAAAATACATGTATTTAAAAAAAAATATTGGCCTCATTCATAAAGAGCTTCTGTCAGTACATTATACATTTAATGTTTCTATACCTTGATCAAAACTTCAGTACCCATGTGATTTCTTTCTGGTTTGTTTTTGAGGTTTCATTTTTTTCATTAAAACCCACATTCTAGAAGAGATCAGACCTAGGGGAAAGTTAAATTTATTTCAATATGTCAGATGAGACACAGGTAGAAAGAGAAACCAAAATGCATGAAACAAAAGAAATTTATTACTCACAGGCACAGAGAGGTGAGGGGTGCAGGTATCAGGCTGTTGGAAAGTCAGAAGCAACAAGGAACTCAACCAGCACATAGGGAATGAGTGAAGACGTGTGGGATGATGCCTTTATTAACATATATGGGTATTCTCCCTTGGGATTTCTTATGGAGATGTGGATTGGCTAGTTGAAAAACAGTGGACAAGGGACTTATTTACATGACTTTTGTATCAGTCATTAGGTTTTACTGTGGATAACCGCTGTGGAGTATGTTGGGTTTCGGGCCAGTGAAATGAGGACAAGTGGGCTATATTACAAACAACCATATAGATAGAAGTTTTAATGTGGCCAAATGTCATGGGATGCAACTGGGTTTCAATAAATTAAACAAATTGTTGACAAGCCCTTAAGGGTCTGTCTCCACCAATTTTGACACAATTCAAGTACTGTTGTTCAAACACTGTTCTAGCACCAACACAACTCATTTTTACTTATTTAACCAGGACTTTAAAGTTTGTTTTTGCATAAAGAATATTCTCATATCTTGAAAAAGAAAAATTTGTTCTATAATTTAGCCATGAAAGTTATTTTCCTCTATCCTTTTATTATTCCTTTCCTCTTGTCTAAAATTACTCCCTTCTTCACGCCTTCCTGTCCACTTACCTCAGTGCAATCTAGATTTAAAAACCAAAATACCTTTTACTCCACATAGCCATAACCAATTCTTCTTTAACCCTTCTGAAATCTTCCTTTAATAAATTTATAGTCAAATTTATGCTGCTAGAGATAATTTATATTTGTAGAAAAATTTTATTTTTTAGAGTTTTCTTTCCCAGTAGATAAGCCAGTTTTAGGATCAAGTACCAAGTTGAATTTATGTTTCCAATTGTCCAATAAATAGTTATCTTCAGAATTTGAAAACAAATCATGGAATGTCCTATGATTAGGCGTTCTTCATAACAAATCATGGGACATCCCAGTTAGGCATTCCTGATAAGAACAGATACTACACTTGATCTTAGCCAAAAGCAATATATTAGGCATTCTTAACCTTGAATTTCTCTATAATTTTGGAGTATTGGTAAAGGGAATAGTATTATTTAGTATTTTAGTACTAGTTTAATTATATTTTGTTTACTATTTCTGTAGTATTTTTGTTGTAATAACAATTACAACTTACTAAAAAATTCAAATACTGGAAAATATAAGTGAACATGACTGGGCAGGCTTCAGATCATATAACATTCTGATATACCAACAAGGAAGGTAAATGCAAGATGTAGTATCACACATCAAAAATTGCCAACTTAAGTCATTTATTTAGAACCCTGAACTTATTATTTCTTGAAACACCATTCATAAAACTTTCACAAAGTAAAATATATGTATCCAGTTGTTAGTGGCGGATTGGTGCCAGAACACCTCACACACAGACACACACACACACACACACACTAATATACCAAAATATGCACATACTCAAGCCCCACAGTTGGCCATGTAGAACTGTGAATAAGAAAAGGTAGTCCTCTCTATAATGCAGGTTTCACTGTCTGTGAATACTACATTCTCGATGAGTGTTTGCTTGGAGAAGAAGTATATAAGTAGACGTGAGCACTTCCAACCTGTGTTGCTCAAGGTAAACTGCATATGCATATGCTGTAGATGCATTGTAGTTAGAAATGTAGAGATACATGTAGAGATAGAGATAAGAGTATAATTTAAGAGAATGACTCACCGCGAGCAGCAGAGAAACGTACAAATTCACACTTACAACACAGTGACAGCTACTAGTAAGACTGCCAAATAAGCCATGACTGGGCCTTCTTATGTGTTCCTGTTCACATTCCTGTTGACTTGCAGATTCTTCCAACTCAGTGACGTCTCTACGGTTATGCTTTAATTCTCACATCAAACGTATAAATAATTTTTTTTCTTATTTTCCCAATCTGTCAACTGTTATTAGGATTAGGGATTTCGAAAAACACACATGTATAAATTTTCCAAGAAAAGCCAGCAAGATGTTACAGCATGAATACTCTAGTTGGGTTACTACAGCACATCACCTGTAAATAGCTTGTAAATATCGCATATTTTTCATTCAGTGAGGAAGATATTGGCGATGAAACAGTGAACAAGACAGACGTTGCTTAGTTTCCAGGGGAGTTTACATTCTAGCAGAAAAAACTAGAAGTAAATCAGGAGCAATGAGTTATGACAGGTATGTAATTGGGGAGGTGCCATATGGAAGAGCACATATGAGGAGTTTGGCATTGCTTCATAATGAAATAAAATATAAGCAATGTATGCTTCCCAGACTGATGATAATATTAGGCATTTACATGGGTAAACACAGAAAATTTGAATTAAGAGCAAGTGCAATAAAGGTACACATTTTACATTATTATACTATTGAACATTTCTCAGACAGCATGCCTTTCACTATCCTATAAGAAGCAAATCAAATTGATTATTTGTGGTACATTATTTCATTTCAAAATGATGCTCATCACAGATGATTTATTTATAGTTCCTTACTTGATAACTACCCAGTAAGAGAGTGGAATGAATTGCCCATAAATATGGAACACAATATTATTGTCAGGGCTATCAGAATCAATATTAAATCTCTTTTAAAACATATTGAAAGCTTTAAATTATTTTGATTTAGGAACAAGTACCACATCACTGAGAGCAAAAGTAAATATGCAAATTTATCAGTGTGAATGGTTTAGCGCTTTCTGAGTTATATAATTAACTTTTACTGAAGTACGGCATACGTGGAGAGGAATACAAAGTTACGAGTTCAACCCACACAACTTTGTACAAAGTGAACATACCCATGAATACCCAAATCAAGAAATACACATTACTAGTATGTAACTAAACCGTCTCTTGTTTTACCCTCCAGTCACTATTCTTCACCCAACTATAACCAATATCATTGCTTCTATTATCGTAGATTTATTCTACCCATTTTAATACATTAAAAAATGGAATCATTCAGCATTCATTCTTTATGTCTTGCCTTGCTCTCTTTACAGAATTTTTTTTTATTCTTCTATATTTTGTTGTAGCAATTGTTCATCCATTCTCATTGTTTTTACTGTTTTATTTTACTATGATTTAACTTATTTATTCATTATATGTCGTTCATAATTTGGGTTCTTTCTGGTTCTGGTTATTTATTTATTTATTTATTTTTACATATGCATGTGCTAATTAGGTTTCCACTTTTTGCCTTCACAGAATTTAAAAGGCTTAAAATTTAATAACAATAACAATGTTTAAGATGAGGACTAGAAACAAAAACCACGTAAAGAATGAACGAAGATAAATTAAATCCATTCAGAAAAGAAAACAGATGATTACTGCATCGAAATATTAAGCAATATTAGTAATAATAATGCCAAGAAAGTAACATTCACATTGTCAGATAAGACATTATAGAGTGCTTTGACTCCGAGGCTCAGTATAAAGTAATCAGTTAACTTTTTTTTTTCCAAAGTCTCAAAAAATAGACAACTAATATTATATAAATAAAAGCAAAGGAGAGTTTCAAAACACAGATCATACCAAATCTTATAGACAATAAAAAAGAAGAAATATTTCAAAATCATTCTACTTGATCTGGATACATGATAGATGTTCTCAGGAGTAGTATTATGAATGTATTTTATGAGTAAACATACACATTTTTATTTGGTATGTAGCCTTAAAAGTAAAATTTTTAGTGATAGATTAAGATGGTAACAGTGGATTCTACTAGGCAACAATGAAACATACCAAGGGCTTTTATTACTGATTGAATCCTCTATTCCATTTTCAAAACTTTCTGAAGCTTTTGAATGTACGCAGCTTGAGTATGACCCAAGGCCAAATAGGAGCTTTTCCAAATCCTGGCAGAAGTCTGGATTTGAACCAAAACCAGAATCACCTCCAGGTGGCAGGGCATAAAGGCAACATGTAATAAGCCTTCTCCCTAAGTTATTTGACATTCTGTCAGAAATCAGAGTCCAGGAAGGAACAGAGAATACAAAAGGCAAAAATCAAATAAATTTTGTATTTTTCAACTTTAGGAAAAGAAAATCAAATAAGTGACTAAATCACTTGTGCCCTCAGGCCAAGCTCAGAATAAAAACTTGAAAAAGTTAGTGTATTTTCTTCACAATTGTTAAAGGCACATTGATTGATGATTAATCTGTCACAATCAAAGTAATTACTTCCTGAATAGACAACTGTCACTGGGGCAGAGCTTCCTGCATCTCCTAAAAGAAGTCAAAGAGAGTCTAAGAATTCAGCTTCTGAAGATTATTACAGTATTTCCTTTTGACAACACAAACACAGACACAAGCACACACAATGAAAAATAGTTGGAAATACTAAAGAAAGTTACTTGGACAATTTTATATTTGAAATGGTAACCAAGAAGTAGTAGCTCTTATCTGTTTCATCAATATCTGAATTATCTGCACCAATAAAACACACAAGGAAAACAGTAAATAGCTGTTTAAAAAAAATCATCTAACAGAAAAACAAGAAATTTTGCAGAAAAAGTTTTTCTTTTTTAGTTAAGCCACTATCTGATCCTTCACTCAATGTTTTGGAGCCATACATTCATGAAATACAAAGTTTACATGGGGGCAGAGCTGTATCAATTGTAGAAACTGAAAATTCCAAATATTGGGTCTCGCAGATCGCATGTGAGTGTATGACCTAGATTCTCCCAATAAGATTCAAATCTTTACCTCATACAATGAAATAGAATGCATGATGGATAATTCCCAGATGCCAGGGTGGTGAAAGAAAGCAACTTTACAAAGGATGTCAACTCTGTTGTCACAGACTCCAGAGTCCAATGTGGGCGGTAGAGGCAAAGGACGCCCTCACTAGACTAGAGATACAGGATAGTTTTGGATATAATCAGAATGCTTAGCTTCTTAAACTGTTAGCAATTCTTTGATCTGAGCAATATCCTTTTAAAACATTTGTTTAATTGTAAGTACCACAAAGCTGTTTCTGTAGTTTGCACCTTGGAATCCTGGGTCACAGGTTGAGGATGGTTAAGAATCAAATGCTGATCATTTTCTTTTAAAATGTATAAACTTTGGGGGGAAAAGTCTTAGTTTTACAATTTTAAGCAATTTTCTTTTATTTGCAGAAAGTAACATGTGGTATTATTTCTACCTCCTGTACCTTTTCATCAAACCCTCAATAAAAATTAAGGACTGACATGCTATAACTGCTGCCTAGAAGTTGCTTTACGGAATTGATATTAAAAAAAAAAAATGACTTCTGTAGGTAAAGTACAGCTTCATTATTACCTGGAGATTTTCCAGGTCTTCTAAGGTCTTTTATGTCCTTATTTTCTTCATTAACTTAAAAAAACGACAGGCAGCTGTTTCTATTTCTACATGAAATCCAAATAAATGAGATAGCAATTTTGCATTGTGTAACATAACAGGCATTTTTCCATTTCCACATAGCCTTGGCATATGTATTTATAAAAGTCTACATGGGGTGGAACTCTGTTTTATAAACAAATATAAAGAAAACACTCGATCATATGAGAAGAAAAGCATTTTAAAGGAAATGTACTCTGTAGCATGGGAGAAAACTTTTCACCACAAAAGAAAATGACATGGCTTTGTGCCCGTGGCACAGTAGTTATGGTGCCAGCCACATACACTGAAGCTGGTGGGTCTGCTGTCAGGTTCGAACCCGGCCTGGGCCAGCTGAACAACAATGACAACTGCAACAACTACAACAAAAACAAAATAGCTGGGTGTTGTGGTGGATGCCTGTAGTCCCAGCTATTCAGGAGGCTGAGGCAAGGTAATCCCATAAGCCCAGGAGTTTGAGGTTGCTGTGAGCTGTGATGTCATAGCACTGCACCAAGGGCAGCCTAGTGAGACTCAGTCTCGGGAAAAAAAAAAAAAACGGACGCATTTTGGCAACTGAAGCTATGAAACTAGTTTTTAAAAAAATGCCACATTTAGATCTCTTATCTCCTTATTACTCCTTGGTAAGCCTTATGACAACCAAAGAAATAAGAATTTTATCATCTCAAATTTTTTTTGAAAAACTGAAATTATTTTGACTTCAGTTTTAAATTATTAAAAAATAGATGAAGTGAGTCCTTAAGCATATCTGAATGCATTTTTAAGACATTCAAGAGAGGCCAGAGAATACCAGGGTCTGAAAATACCCCCTATTTAAGATGTGATCATTTTGTGTAACACAGAGCCTCAAAGCTCCATCAGTTGTATATGACTACCCTAGTACCAAAAAAGTAAACTGTGTGTTAATAAGATCATGCTTATAAAGTTTATAATGACTGCTAGAAAGTCACTCTGTAAAAAATTATTCTCTGGTGAAGTTAAAGAATGCTGGGAACAAAAATCTTCTTCCTGAGGCAAAGTCATTCCCCTGAGTAAATAAAAATACCTACAGCAGTGAAGACAAATTATGATGACATTTTATAACACACAGAAGGAACTTCCCTTAAAATGTAAGATTTGCACAAACCTTTTAGAAAAGCCACCAGAAAGGTCAACTTGTTGTAATCCAATGGTTTTCAGCTACCGTGCAGTGACAAATAGGTGTGTGGTAATCAGTCATGGGGATGTGCCACAGGTAATTTGTTATAAACAATATCTACGGTACTGCAGTGTGCGAATAACTCACTTTGTAAGAATTACATTCCCGTCAAGGTTATCCCCACAAATAACATTAATCTCACTTCCATTTTAAGCACCACCTAGAGGTGGACCATGTGTTTTCATGGGAATTTTATTCTTCCTATGCGATATTGGAGAAAAATGTTGAAACCACAGAATTTTAATACTGGTTAATAAATAAAAGATGTTGTGAAAATAATTTAGCTTAAATGTTTTACTTTAAAAGAATTAAAAATATAACTTAAAATAAATGTTAGCAAAATGTAAAAATGTAGTTTTATGTGACAAAAAGAAGGACAAAAATGGCCTGACAGTATTTATACTAATTTTTAAGACAAAAAATGGCTAATGTTGCAAGAGATTGTGCACCAAGCTTGTGGAAGTGGCCACCGGCTCTTGAGTGAGGTGCTGGGAGTGGGACAATTCCCTAGACTGAATGGAGATGTTGGCTGCCCGGAGACAAGCCCTCAAGCAGCTGCATGCACTAATCGGTGGCTGGTTAGCAAGCAGGTGTTGTACATTGGACATTCCTGGTGCAGCAGGGTGGGAGGTGGGCCCGGGGGAAAGAGCACTAGTGATCATTAAGCACATAGCTCTTGTGTGTGGGCTCACAGGCCTGCTGCACAATGCTTCAATTAAAGGCCACAGCAGAGGTTGCTCGGGGTTCTCCCTGGAATATGAGAAGCCCTCCTTTTACAGGCATTTGTACCTTCAATCCGGGTCCCAGCTGGTTTTATTCACATGGTGGGCACCAACAAATGTTGAAAAAAAAGGTAATTCATTTCAAAGTAGAATTAATTTAGATTTATTAAGATTAGCCATGGAAAACGGTAAACAAATACATGATGTGATGGAAAAGTGCTGCAAAATATCAAACTAATCAAAATTCTGATAAAATATGATTGCATATTGTTCCTATATTGAGACATTGTTAACTTTCTGGCTGTAATTATCTGCAATTGTCTCTACAACATATCTGACTCTGACTCTAATTTGTAAGTGCTATTCTTGCCCCCACATCAAAATTTAACAACTGGATTACAGAAAGATATCAGTTCTTTAGTATTTCTTTAGTATTTCAGAATCTACAGCAAAACTAAACAGCAAAGATAGAAAGTATATACCAAAACATCATGGACAACATGTCCTACAAAAGTTGCCCCATGAAGTATACTCATGAATCCTGAAATATAAGCAATTGGGGGCAAATACGAATACCGTAAGACCTGTAGGCATTCCTTATCTGTGGACAAGGAAGTAGAGAAAAGCAATGGAACATGCAGTGCAGTGGAAAGAGGAAATCTCCCCGACAGCCACAGATATTTACTGGAAATTATCAAAAGCACAGTAGCTGACAATAAGAGTGCCTTTGCCCACCCCAAAGTCTAGAAAGAGCTGAGTACAAACAGCCTGTGGTTACATCTGAATGGAATGGAACAGTGTAGCACCTTTAAACTCTTTTCTTTTTTTTGTGACAGCGTCTAACTATGTTGCCCTCCATAGAGTACTGTGGCAACACAGCTCACAGCAACTTCAAACTCTTGGGCTTAAGCAATTTTCTTGCCTCTGCCTCCCAAGTAGCTGGGACTACAGGTGCCTACCACAACACCCTGCTATTTTTTGGTTGCAGTTGTCATTGTTTAACAAGCCCAGGCCGGGCTTGAACCTGCCAGTCTGGGTGTATGTGGCCGGTGCCCTACTCAATGAAACCACCTGGAGATCCTTTCCCAAACCAAGAGGACCCCCCTGTGCATTGAATAAAATTGATCAAGATAAAGATGAGAAATATGAATAGAGCCAGAAAGTTCAAAAAGCAAGATACCTTATTTTTGAAACTTTATGAAATTAAGAAAAGGGAGCGCTCTAAAAAGTTAGAAAAGCTATCCTGCCCTTAATTTCCTTCCAAATCTTCCTTCAGGAAAATTAATTTCATGTAACAGTTAGTAATATGAAATATTCCTAATGTTCCATAGGTCTAATTCCATAGAAGGAAAATAGAACATAAAACACTTTAAAGATAACAAAAGGATGCCCATTTGGAAACACACAAAAAGACCTAAAAATCAGACCAAAACTACAATCTCAATTTCAAACACATTAAAAGACATATGAATGGCATAGAAACATTAAAAGACATATGAATGGCATAGAAAAATGAAGAAAACAATCAGATTTAGAACTTTGAGATAAAGTGATGACTTAAGAAAAAATAAGAAATATAACAAAAACTATAATACAAACAAAATCTGAACTGGAGGGAATACAAGAGTAAATAAGAGGTAATGTGTTAAGAGAAATAAAGTGAAAAGGAGGAAAGATTTAAAAATCAAAAAATATAGCTAAAAAACACAAATGCACACAAAACAAATATCAATGTTGATAATAACTGTTCATAATAGCCAAAAGGTGGGAAAACTTCAAATACTCCTCAAGTGATGAATGAATAAATAAAATCTGGTGTATCTGTTAGGCAGATAATTAGGAATCTGGTTGCCACAAGGAACCAGGCCAAGACTAGGGGCCCCACCTCAGTGCTACCATGATTTGCTGTCATCCCAGAAATTGCCCACTCTTGGGGCAGGGGGAACACCCACCAATGTACCAATCAGAACTTACCATGCCAACTGCGAAAAGATGCAAAGGGCTGTCTACCCCACAGGCCAAGCAACGCAGGTACACTAGAGTCTGGAAGGTGACCCAGAATAGTGTTAAGGCAAATTACATGTCATTAGCTTAAATCTTTGTTGCAGTCCAGCACCCCCACAATGAGCTTTCAGAGAGGCTCGTGGGAGGTCTGCATGCACAGTAAGACTTTGTGGTTCCAAGGTAAGCTCTGTACCACAAGCTAGGCCTAATCCAGGCAGTATAAAACAGAGCCCTTGGCCATACCCAAAGCCTTTCGTCATAACAAGGGGGCTCTTCTCTGTCTATGATATCTTGCTTTGTAAACCTACATCTCACTCTTGCTCTATAAGGCTATCTTTCTCTTCCTCGATAAGCTTTGTTTCATGTTTGCTTTTCTTTAGTAGGTCTGGTCGTTCTTCAGCAGAGCACACCAAGAACTGCGAATGCAGACAGCTGCGTTGAGGGTGACAAATCCACACGACGTAATATTATCTGCTCATAGATGGTCATGAAGTACTGGTTCATGCTACAAGTTGGATGAACATTGAAAACATTGGCCAAATGAAATAAATTAATTTAAAATACCACATATTATAAAATTCCAGTTATAATAAAATGCAGAATAAGTGAATATTTAGATTTAGGGACAGAGGGGAGATTAGTCATTGCTTATGGCTAGGGATGGACAACAGGATAATTGCAGGATAGGTGGTTTCTTTTAGAGGATATTAACATTTTTCTTTCCCTTTTTTTGAGACAGAGTCTCAAACTGTTCCCCTGGGTAGAGTGCCGTGGTGTCATAGCTCACAGCAACCTCCAAGTGTTCAGGCTTAAGTGATCCTCTTGCCTCAGTTTTTCTATTTTTATTAGAGATGGGGTCTCACTCTTCCTCAGGCTGGTCTCAAATTCGTGAGCGCAGGCAATCCACTCACCTAGGCCTCCCAGAATGCTAGGATTACAGGCTTGAGCCATCATACCCAGCCTTTAATATTTTCTAAAATGAACTGTAGTGATGGTTTCATGCGTCTGTAAATATTCTGACGCCAATGGTTTGCTTTAAATGGTGGAAATGTATGATACATGAATTATTTTACAAGCTATTTTTAAAAAAGAAAGAAAAGACATCGTACATGAAAGAAAGTGACTAATAATTAAAGAATATTCAACATGTACATATGATACATGTAGCAATCTCTGCAGGAGAAAAGTGAAAGCAAGATAATGAAACAAATACAAATTTCTTTGATTAAGAAAAACATTACTGAAATAAAAAAATGAAACAATCTTGAAAATATATATTAAAAGAGCATACTTTTCTAAACATATTAACAAAAGCAATTTATTAGTTCTCAGAGCAGGAAGGTGGTGGAAACATTTAAAGAAGATGAAGATGTTAGAGATTTTGTTGATGGATCATGAGTTTCAAAGTGGACAGAATTCAGAAGTTGAAGAGGGCTGTAAAATAGAGTCGCATATGAGATGTACACGGATTCAAGATAATGCACCTGTGTCAAAGTCCATCTTGTGGCCTGAGAGCCGTAACGTCGTCAACTGAATCAAAATTGCTGGAAGGTGAGCTCAGGAATAGATGTTTGTCAAGTCTACAGGTGATGCTTGTGCATGATCACGTTTGAGAAGTACTAGTTTAGAGTGGGACAAATAGTGACCTGGAAATCTTGAGTTTCACATGGCAATTGACATTTATAGAGATTAATGGTACCATGTGATTAGATCCAGTGGTCTGGAGTCAGATATAGATGGTAAAAATTATAGATACTGTAAAATTTGGGATGAGGAGGAGAGGGAAGTCTTCCTCAGAATATGTCAGATTTGCTGGGAACTCTTGTGTGGACAGAAGTTCTGCTCCACGTGTTACTGGATGAAAAGGGTTTGTCTGCCTATCACCGTCAGCCAACATGCAGAGACCGTGATAGGTCCATCAAAATTTCTCAGAAGACTAGTGAACAGAGAACAGTGAGAGTAGCCTATCCAGGACTGCTCTGCTCTTCAATATCCAAAATCAAGGTTTTATACATAAAAGTTAAGAGCAAGAACCTTACTAACTCTTATCTTAAACAATAGTTATTAACACCTTTCTTAAATAACAGTCCTCAACATAATAAAAAATAATTGACATAAGCCATGACCCCAAACATTTCTAATTCAAAAGTTAATCTCCTAGGTCAATTACCCTAACCTACTCAAGATATATACTTTTAGGTTAAAGCTGAGTTTATAAAACAAGAATAGGAGACAGGAGGTAAAGGTCACTTGGGAAATAAACCAACCAGACGAGCGGTGTCATGTCATCCCTATCCCAACTGACTCCATCTTAGTCTCACTACACGTGCCTCCACATGTTGAGAAAGCATATACCCACATGATAAAAGTAAGTAAAATGGATAATATATGCCATTTATTATGAAGACAGGATGGTTAAACAGTAAGATTTAGGTAATTTTAAGCCTGTAAATTATCCTAATGTTCCTGTTTTAAGAGTTGAAATTCTACATATATTGCACAAAAATGATTAGGACACATTAATATGCCCCTTTTAACAACTAAAAGACTACATTTTTGATCATTATTATTTTTATTGACAACTTACTCAGGATAATGTAATCACTATTAGTCATTCCTAATTACATATTTGTCTTAAATTTAATGTTTACAATAGCTTAATTTGGCAGAGTTTTAAAAAATTACAATAATCATTTTTTCAGTTGTAGAACTGATTCACATTTAATTATTATACTGATGCCCCAAGTCCAAATTGAGTATATTTTCTTTAAGATGACTTTTCCATATTGGCTAGCCAATTAAGCTCAGATTTTAGCTTGCACAGGATTGTGGAGTAATCTTAAAATTAGATTTTCTAGGGAAAAGAATTTGTTATTCTGATAAAATTAAACAAAGGTGAAGCTAATTTTACTATCTCTTTTTAATGAATCTCTCATACCTCCAAATGAAATACTTTACAATTAGAAGTGATGTGGTTACTTCTTTTCAGTGGTATAAATGTACAAACTAAAGTTGTGGGTGGTCAGAGTTATCTTCTTCAAGAATTGAATTCAACATTGACATATTCATAATGCTGTTACCTATGTAAAATGAATACAAATGTATGGTTACCCACTGAATGCGTCTGATATCAAATTGTCTCTAAATTCATAAAGATAAGTCACTCATGGATGTAAACAATAGTAAATTTCTGTGTCTTGTCATATACTTTTCTTTGTTGTTATTTTGTACACCTCTGAGAGATATGTGGATATAGCATTTGTGACAAATAATTTGCTTTAGTCCCTTAGTTCAAGTTACTGTTGTTTTTCCCTACTAGGAATGTGAATAGTAGTACATTTTATGTTAAGTGGAGAAGTTTAAGGTTTCTATATGCCTGGTCTCATTTGCCTATCATTTCCTTTCATTACCATGATTTTCTCCTCCAAACTGACATCCTCTGCAGAATTCTCAAAGTTAGAAGATAAGAAAAAAAATTATTTAATACAATTTAGGCATGATCTTATTTTGGGAGGTTACTCAAAGAACTGAGGGAATGAAAAGTCAGGGCTAAGATGAGAAAGAAAATCTTGAGGTAAGGAAGGCATGGCCCCTGGTAATTTGACAATCATGTCAATACCTAAGAGATCATTTAATTGATAAGCAATGTTCCAAAA
Source organism: Perodicticus potto (assembly GCA_963574655.1). Lineage (NCBI taxonomy): Eukaryota > Metazoa > Chordata > Mammalia > Primates > Lorisidae > Perodicticus > Perodicticus potto. The sequence goes on from CAUYRH010074438.1 coordinate 13,418, forward strand.
GCAGTAATAGAGGCGGAGTAAACTGTTACACATAAAAGGGAAGATTCAGTTACCTCCATGGACCTGAAAGTAAAATAAGTAGGGTGGTCTCGAAAACATGTCCCTTTCAAGAAAAGCAATTGCTATCAGGTGCAGCCAATTGTTTACGTGCAGGAAACTCACAATGCAAAGAAAGTTGTCTTCACTCTGTTGCTGAAACTTCCTTTCAGTGGAAGTTTTTTTTTTTTTTTTTTTTTAACAAGTGAACTGTTTATTAAGAATTAAACAAAGGTAGGATGTGATACAGTACAAGCAAGACACTCAAGATAGGTATAATAATACTACTCACACAAAAACTTAAGTTTCACCTCAAAAAAAATCACAAGACAACAGAGAAAGCAATTTCACTGTTATAAAATAAGATATTTCATACAAAGCATTAACTCTGTCCCCCCAAGACTGATCTCCCAACAAACAAAAAACTATCTGGGAATACTGCTATGCTAACATATTAACCACAGTATAATCATTCATAGAAAAACCGTAATTAAGCAATGAATTAAATTAAATAACAAAGTTCAAACTATCATAAACTCATAGACCACAATGATTTTACAAAACAAGCAATTCCAGAAATCTTATAAACAATAAAAAAAGAAGAACTATTTCAATATCATTCTACTTGATCTGGATACACCTAATATTGAAATTGGAGAAAATATATTGTTATAAAGGGAAATTACAAACATGCTTCACTTATAGATGAGGATGCAATATCCTAACAACATATTAAAAAGTTGAATTACAAAATTAATATTTAAGTAATGTACTTTGGTCAAAATTGAATCCAATTTGTATGAAAGTTAGTCACTATTTTTTTCTTTTTTTTTTTTTTTTGGTTTTCTTTCCCTCGCCCCCTCCCTCCTTCTCTGTCTGCTATCTCCTTCCCCCATGCTGCACTGTGTCATTGATTGTCATTAATTGATTGTCCTCATAGTCCATTCTAATTGAAATAAATAGAAGCAGGAATAATTTTAAGCTAAAATTCTATCAGAACTAATTAAATTTATTCAGATTTTCTTCATGAAGAAAAGGAGGCAGTTTGGGTATTTAACATTGAGAATTCGGAGCACATAACTTGTGAGAGAGTCTTTTTAAACTTCTTTTTTTATCAAAATTATAAATAATTAGTTTTAAATATGTATGGTAAGGATTGAGAATTCAATAGGTAAAATACTTTTCCATGCTAATAATACATAGACTTCTTATCACTTTACTTATCTTATTCCTGCTCTCTGTTCCTCAGCTAATTTATAATTATTATACACAAGTTGAAGTAAAATGGTGTTCGGCAAGTTAGGGCCATCGTCTATACAGTTATTGATATGGCATTTAACAAAAGTGAGTTTTAAGAGATTTCATGTTAACCGGCCAATGCTGCATTATAGGTCTGTGGGCTGTACAGTGGCTGCTAACTGGTAGGGTTTTTCCTCCCCATTTCAATAGACATTGAAACAACATTAGCTTGGCTTTAAATGTGCTTCTTTCCTTTTGAATATCTGAATTATTGTTATGTAGTGAATGGAGTTGTTTTTTTCTTACAGAAAAAAATATGTTGATAATTAACTTTTTGCTCTAAGCAAAAGTTTAATATATGTTTTCAAAATCTACATTCATAGAATGCTAATTACAGCAATACAGAAACCTAACGCCTTGACTTGTAATGTATACCCCCATATATATTGAAGTCTTAAAATGATTGATTCTTGCTTCTCCAACCAAAGGTATGACTTTAGTAAAAGTAAGTCTTATACACCTCATGAAAAATGATACTGTTTTGTAGGCTCTACTATTCAGGCCTGCCGTCCCC